>JAOTAX010000196.1:68646-101031 GCA_025629825.1 Erythroxylum guanchezii | reverse complement strand
GAGTTTTTAGTAGTCTTCTCAAGAGAAAAATAGGGTTTTTTGGAGTCGTACCTCTATTATGGCGAGATAATGAGTTTTTATAGTAAATACCTGTAAGAATTAGGTCATCTTGGAGGAATGGGCCGATTGACCCATGTGCCTTTTTAAATTTGGGCTTGAAGTTGGGCCTCATTAGGCCGGGCCTTATTAGGCCGACCCGACCAAAGTGATTCTGTGTATGTTTCTTCTCTCCTAATTCTCTTGAATCTCTTCGACTCTCGACTCTTGTTACTTCATTCTTCTGGTTGATTATTTCGTACAACACTCCATACCAAGTAAGGATGCTAAAAACCCTTTCTACAAACTTCTTTGCATTTTGAGAACGTCTGGTATTTATTCTATTGAAGATTATATAGTAGATGTCTTCCTTTGGAGTCCCTGTACTTCAGTTGTAACTGTTGAGGACATTATAACGAGACTTCTTTTTGGCACATTTTTGAGACATACATGACAAGTGATTTTCTGATTTTTGTTTGGTAAGAAGAGAAGGAAGTTGTATAACTTTTAGCCAATGAAGTCTGACTTTTAAATTTAGAACTGAATTTTGAAAAGAAAGTGATATAGTCAAACTTAAAATTAATAAATAAAAATTAATTAATTAAATTATGATTTAGTTTAGCATATATTTTAAAAATTTTCGAAAAATAAAAATGCTAAAATTTGAATTTAGAAAGAATTAAGTTTGAAAATTAAGATTTGAGCAATTTTAAATTTTTTTAAAAAAGTAAGTTCTATTTTATTTGACCAATTATTAATGTTATATATTAATCATTAATTTAATTCAAATAAAATTAATAATGCAGAATGAAAGTGAAACTTTTTATAATTAATTTACCTTTATTAGTATATTTTAATTCTATTTACTTAAAATTTTTGCGTGTCTTTTTTTCTTTTTAACTTGCATTATAATTTTCATGTTACGATTTTCCTATCACATTTGTATGTAAGTTTATAGGAAACAGATTTTCTACTATATAAGAGTAAGGTTTCGTATTATCAGGCCTTTCTAGATCCTGCTTCACTGTGGGACTTCGAACTAGGTATGATAATTAGTATATTTTAAAAAGTGATTTTTTTCTTTCTCCAAAATTTAAGTAACTAAAAATGGAAATTAATTTTTTTCTTGTTAATGTTTGGAAATTAATACTTCTCATGAAATACAAAAAGACTTAACATAATAGTGATTATATATTTTGGTTAAAATTAATAAATCTTTTAATTATCCAAAATAAGAAAAAAGAGAAAAAGAAGAAATAAAAAATAGCAATAAGAATATTATATTTATTTATATTGGCTTAGTGTATTTACTATTTAGATTTGTGTGTGTTCTTTGAGTACAGTGCACAGCACCATAACTTTTTATTTTTCTTGTAAAAGTAGTACTATAACTTGCCGCCTCCTTCAAGTTTGCCTTCTCCTCCCTCCCAACAGCCAACACCCCCCCCTCTCTCTCTCTCTCTCTCTCTCTGCTATTGTTTGTTTCTGTGTGTAAGCAAAGGGGAAGGGAAGAAAATGGGAGAGGAGAAGAAGTCTCAGTCTCAGCCTGCTGGAGTTTGGCCTACTGTTAAGCCTTTTGTTAACGGTGGTGCCTCTGGGATGCTTGCAACATGTGTCATCCAGCCCATTGATATGGTCAAGGTAGATCTTTTTGTATATTTATTCTTATGCTGCAATTGGGTGTGTATTAATTGCTCTTTTTGATAGATCATGTCTTTGTTACGGTGACGTGTTGAAGTTTGTGTCTTTGGGGCTGATGGGGTTTTGTTTTTGAATTTTAGATCTGGGTTTTGATGGGGGATATGGATTATGGAATGGCCGTATAGGGTGCTGTGTTTTGACGAGTTTTTGTTTTTGTCGTTCTTGCCTATTGTAGGTGAGGATTCAGTTAGGTCAAGGATCAGCTGCTCAGGTCACCAAGAATATGCTAAAGGAGGAGGGGCTTGGTGCCTTTTACAAGGTTTGTTTCTTTATCTTAATCAAACTGGAAATTATCGAAGTGCATTGGCTGTTGATATCTGCTTTAAGGCATAGAGTTTGAGACCGCGTAGTTCTAGGATCCGTGCTAAAGGATGAGTTTTTTTGAACGTTTGGTTTTTAGCTGGTTTTAAAGTGAATGATTCAAGTTCTTGTATTTAAATCTCAAATGAGACATAATGTGGAGTATAAACTCCTGAATGGTGAGTTCTAATTTGTGAACACGATCCACTTAGAAATGTTTGACAAATGGCTTTATTTTAACCAATGTGTGCTCGAAGGATTACTAGCATAACTATAAAGCCTTCTGATTATGATATCAATTTGTAGAAAATGGTTGAATTACATTTAATATATTCTTGGCATCTCTTAAAATTTTTAAAAATCCATTTATTTTTCTTTTTGGAGTTTGTAGATTTGTGCTTCGCCTTGCCCTTTTTAAACTACATTCTCTGAACAGGGGCTTACAGCTGGACTGCTGAGGCAAGCCACATATACCACTGCCAGACTTGGATCATTCAGGTGAGTTTCTGCCAATATTTGGTATCAAATAGTATGGGTGTCCAAACTTCACGTTTTTCTCATTGAATTTCCAGTTCCAATTCTATAACTGCTATAGATCGTGATTGAATTATGTTTACCTTGGAAGTTTGTTTTATTAGCCTGAACAAATTCTTCCGTTTCTTTTTCTAGGATCTTGACTGCCAAAGCAATTGAAGCCAATGATGGGAAGCCACTGCCTCTTTATCAAAAGGCTTTGTGTGGGCTAACTGCTGGGGCTATTGGAGCATGTTTTGGCAGTCCAGCTGATCTAGCACTTATCCGTATGCAGGCTGATGCCACTTTGCCTGCTGCACAGCGCCGAAACTACACAAATGCCTTCCATGCTCTTTATCGAATTGTTGCTGACGAAGGTGTTTTGGCTCTTTGGAAAGGTGCAGGACCAACTGTCGTCAGAGCAATGGCATTGAACATGGGGATGCTTGCTTCTTATGATCAATCTGTAGAGTTATTCAGGGATTCTCTTGGTTTTGGTGAAGCTGCTACAGTAGTAGGTAAGAATGCTCTTTTTAAGTACCAGATACAAACCTAATAGTTTTCCCATCCAGGTTTATTCTTCATATTTTGTTATCTCCCAACTATTGCTATGAGCTTAAGTTTGTTTCTAATAATTGATCCCTTTCTATTTTTAGAAGTATGCAAATGCCTTATTTTTGGCAATACTTTTTTGGCAATACTTAATGGAGTGAATAATAGTTGAATGTGAATATATAATAGATTGGTTAGGATTTAGGAAGTTGTGGGCTTCTGTATTTAGTTATTGATTGAAACTTTCTCTCAATGAATACTCTAATTTGGAAAGCTTATGCTTTCTCAGTGAATCTGTTCTGATCGTAAAGTGTCTTCAATTTTTTTTTTCCATGTAAGAAGTTTGTTTAGACTTATTTTTAGCATATATTGGCATCTTGTTGAGCAAGCATTATATAGGTAAAGATTTCTTAACAGGCATACGTGGAAACTAAATAGTCAGTGTCTTTTATTCTTTTTTAGTGACACTTTTCTCAATTCCAGTGTCTTTCTTTCTGTCAAGAATCTGTCAAGAAAGTGACAATTAACACCTGTCTTTTCCTTCTTACTCTCAGGAGCAAGTGCTGTTTCAGGATTTTTCGCTTCAGCTTGCAGTCTTCCTTTTGATTATGTCAAGACTCAAATTCAGAAAATGCAACCTGATGCTGTGGGAAAGTATCCCTTCACTGGTTCATTGGACTGTGCCATGAAGACACTTAAAACGGGAGGACCGTTGAAATTCTACACAGGATTCCCTGTCTATTGTGTTAGAATTGCTCCTCATGTCATGGTACCCATCTGTCTCTCATGTCTGATCTTATGTGAATGATTACTTGATGAAGCTTCTATGAAAGATCTGATTTGTGAATAATTTTGTCTATGCAGATGACCTGGATTTTCCTGAACCAGATCCAAAAGGTGGAGAAATCTATGGGGTTGTAGTTCAAACCAGAAATGCGAGATTCCATCCACCCGGGGTACAAGAGGAATAATGATATCTTGGCTGCATTTGTTATAAACTTTTGATTAGGATCAGTTTTTGAAGTGAAGCAGATTGGTTGGAACTATCACAGTTAAGTTGAAGTAGGAGTTATATAAGCTTAATTGCATTTTCAGACACAAATTTTGGGGTGACAAGAAATTTGGACTCTGCAACAATCCCATTGATGAGAACAGTTTTCTCCAATCGGAAAATTTTCTTGAGCAAGGAAAATAAATTCTGTAAACTTTTTGCCATATGTTTTTCTTTTGGGTTTGGTTCTTGCAAGTCTAAGAAATAAAGACAAAAAATTTGTTTGAAGATTTCTTGCATTTGATTACATGGTTGAATCATTTTATTCCCTCCAATGACTATCCTAAGCTTTAAAAAGCTACTTGTTAAGTGAAAGCAACATGTTTCCTTTTGTTTTCACTCCCTTTATTTAGAAAGTGATGGACGGAAAACGAAAGGATGAACTGTTCTTTTGTCTTTTTTGTTCTTTTATCAAAAGAATTGGAAGCTAAAGAGTAAAAGATAGTAGAGGGTAAGTGTTTTAAGTGTTTTAGACCCGAAAAAGCATATGAGAAGAAGCTTTAACGTAGGAGTTAGTGTAACTTAACACAAACTGTTCCCTAGTTGGCTTATAAACAAAAGTTACCTCCAACCAACCAACCTTTACAAGACCCCATTTGCGTGGGGTATGATGTTGTAAAAGCCGAACTCTTAGTTTTAGTTTTAGCTTTACTTGATTCTACATGTCAAGAAGTTATGGAACATCTCTTTTAGAAGAATCTCAATCGAGAACTTGAGCCACAAGTTTGGTTTTCAGTACAACTTGTGGGGTTTGAAAAGCTTAGTATTTAAGGAACTTTGTCATAACATGTATTGCTTTCAGGTTGTGATAGGTCCCAATTATTCATCTCACATGAAGAACAAGGCACAAGTTCCTTTAGAATAAATGAAGAATCATTTGTCACGATCACACCAACAAACATTTCTTTAGATGTTTATGGCAAACCATTGATCATTCCTAAAGGAAAATGTACCAAATCTTAATGATCCTATCAAAGGCATCATTTGCCTGAAAATCAGTAGGTGAAGCTTAGTTTGGAACTAATCAGGGTAAGTTAAATGCCTTTATTGAGCACAATGACACTAATAGGGGTTTAAAGAGTTCCTAACATGCAAGAACAAGCGGTTTCGCGTTCTCAATTCGAGAAGTACATCCCTGGAACCGGATTGAAACCAGTTACTTCCGGAGAGCTTTCATTGCACATAAAAATACACAAAAAGACATCATGAGG
This sequence comes from Erythroxylum guanchezii, assembly GCA_025629825.1. Lineage (NCBI taxonomy): Eukaryota > Viridiplantae > Streptophyta > Magnoliopsida > Malpighiales > Erythroxylaceae > Erythroxylum > Erythroxylum guanchezii. The sequence goes on along the minus strand of JAOTAX010000196.1, from coordinate 95,667 downwards.
AGGGTAACTGCTACAATTCCAATCCTGATTACCATCTTAATGAGGAGGGTAACTGCTACAATTCCAATCCTGATTACCATCTTAATGATACTATGAATGCATCCTTTTGCCTGAAAATCAGTAGGTGATGCTTAGTTTGGGAACTAATCAGGGTAAGTTAAATGCCTTTTTAACGAGTTCTAATATGCAACGTGAAGCAGTTTCACTTTTTCGATCTGAGAAGTGCATCATTGGAACCTGTTACTTCTGCATAACCTTTCATTGCACATGCAAGGACAGAATAACATCATCAGGAGGATAAACTGCTACAATCCCATAATCCTGGATCTGCCTGCAACTTTTACCATCCTTTGATTTTATAAATCTACTTTTTTTGATACTTGTTTGAGACTACTTATCAATAACTTCACATGGTAGGCCATAGCTCCAACCATTACTTTGAAATAATTTTAACCGCCACCATGTTCATACCTCCAAAAGTAAACCCCACAACCACTATAATCTGTCAAATTCCAGCTCATTCCACCCTTTCCAAGAACAAAGCTTTCTTAACATTTTACTTCATTACTGAATCAAAATTTCATTCACTCACAAAATAAAGAAGGTGACTTTATGAAGATGGAAAGTGAAGAGTGAGTAAAAGAACAAGATTTATGCTAATAACATAAGCTCAAGCCAAGATAAGATACATGAACAGATCAAATCCAGCAACTCAGTTCATCCCTCTCCATCATCTCCCTCCTTATTAGCCTAATGATCTAAAACCAACATTCCATAAGAATTTAACACAAGAATATAATACAAAAACCCATCAATCACACTCGAGTACATGAAATAACAGTAATAGTTAAATTAGTAACAAACAGAAAAAAAAAAAAAAAAAACTCCCAACCCATTTCCTTATCTTACTAGTTCATCCCTCTCTGAGGTCAGGTCCCTGAAAGAACCAAACCAAAAGGAGACAAAGGAAGAAGAAGACCACACGAGTGGATCCTAAAGAGAGAAGAAATGGGCAGAGAGACAAATGAAGAAAAAGAAAACTCGTATAGTGGCTCAGAGGAAGAACCCAAAAGCAATAGCAGCAAATGAAGCAACAAATGTGGGAACAAATAGAGAAGCATCTGACGTTGGACTTGGTGCTGGTGCTTCGGCTGCTGCTGCTTTCTGGACGGTGGAGAAAGCCATTAAAACAACCATCAATACAACAAGGAAAAGACTCATCTTCGTTGCCTCCATTGTTGACCTTTTCTCAAAGAGGAAGGAGTTAGCACAGATGGTTCAAAAGAGAGCAATGGAGCTCTGTAATTCCTCTCAAAGATGAGTTCTTTAGGTGGTGAATATGAGAGAGAAGGCAATGACTTGAGACCCTTATGGGAGGTGGGTATTTATAAGAGGAGGCAAAGTTAAAAGAAATGAAAAGACAACGAGACAGCCTAGAAGTTCAAAATGGGAGTCTTTTTAGAGAGAGAAAGTTAATATGAACGTTGAGGGGTCATTGCAGGTTGGCAACGACAAGTGTTTACCATACAGCTGGCTTGTGGCCCCACCTCTTGCTGTCTGTCTCACCTACCGGCTACTCTTTTGGAAGCTTATACTTCTCTGCAATTTTCTATGGAGTCGGATTGAATTAGTGGGATTCAATGGAGATGGATTCAATCCCTTCAGATCAAGTTTAAAAATTGTTTGCTATTAATTTTTAATAAAAGTTGTTTCCAAAATTATTTAAAATATCAAAAAGTTCGTATCTTTGACGTTTTTAGTATTCTTTGTTTAATAAAGTTCTCTCATTTCCATTAATTGGTTAGATACAGAATTTGAGAGAGATGAGCTGTGCTATGATTATGATGTTAATGATTGCTTTTAATGTTTTTATCGATTGTGAAATCTTAAGCTTAAGTGCTTAACCTAACATGTGCTGGATACACATGGATTGATTGTTAGGACCTGAATTATTGGAATCTCTTGATACATGAAACTCCATAATTATAGGAAATCAGAAAGAGAAGCTAAAAAAATGCATTGGTTTTTAGCTTTTGACAGTAGCAGAAGCATTTTGTATATACAGAAGACTGGTAAGAGTTGAAAGTCTGAGCTCAGAATCAGACTGGTACAGACATAATTTCCTCAATCAGATACAAGTTTACGGATAAATTCATAAATCTTTTGTCTTAGGAGCGTATATGGAAGCCTAACTTTGGAGCTCAAAATCAGACTGGTACAGACATAATTTCCTGAATCAGATGCAAGTTTACTGATAAATTCATAAATCTTTTGTCTTAGGAGCGTATATGGAAGCCTAACTTTGAGCAGCAAATAGTCTAACTTTGCTGCTGCATCCAAATAAAGAAATCTATAGACTGAAATACAGTGAAAGGGACTATCTACCAAGACAGAACTAATCACAAGGAAGCTTCAATGCTGTTTCCCGAAAATTCAATGGGAATTTACATTGAAATCTGCAACTAGTTCAAGTTTTCTGGTAAATGAATCTGGCGTGCTGGTCCGCCGAATAATAAGATGATGATCATACTCTAGTAAGGAACAGCTTGAGTTGGGATCAAGTTGGGTCAGATTTCTCAATTTTGGAGCATGCACATTCTGCACTGTTACCAAAAAAAAAGGTACATTAGAACAGTACATAAGCTCTACCTAACCAGTTGTTGAGTAGTCTACATCCAAATCAAACTCAGCATATGATTACTAAATTTTCCAGATATCATGGTCCTCTTTAACACGAAGATATTTTCAAGTAGTTTATAAGTTTGAAGAAGCCTCATATTTTCTTGGAATAGTAAGTGTCCTTTTCGTCTTAGTAAGTTTATGAGATCCTCTCGACAGAAGTCCGATAGTTGTGAACAACGAATCATTAAACCTCGGAACCGTAAAGATGATCATACAATGTTCATACTAGACAAATACATCAAGATTGGACAGTGTTGGTGAAGTATGAACCCAAATTGGAGGATTGAAAAAACCAGCTTGGTTGGGGAGACCATCAAATGAAAGGGAATCAACAAGGACAAGTACACAGCAAACCCCATGTAGCTTCCAATTCAAATATTGAAAAAAGCAATCATTGTTCAGGATAAAATTATTGCTCTTGACCTCTTGTAAATGAATCAAGTGGGCCAATGTCTATGGACATCAAGAATTTAAACCAATGATAGGCATTATTTTCTAGAACAACTTGAACGTTGGGGTGAGGGAAACTTTTGAACAAGTCAAGAAGTTTGGCATCTTAGTGTGCAACAAAGTAAGAGCTTTGGTGAGACTTTAGGCAAAGGTGATAGGTCCATAAAAAGAGAAGCAGGCCAAAAGAAGGTATGGGTCTCATTTTGTTTAATCAGGAGAGTTGACATAGACAGAAACATTCATTTAACATGTACACACACAGAATCGTGATTGCTAAGTTGAAGAAGACCAACAACAGTTAACCCACTCTTCCCATTAAAAAAAACAGTTGCTTTTGAGAAGAATCAAGAACATTTTTCTTCACCTAAATGAAAAAATTAAATACTTTCTACGAGCAAATGAAATTGCTCAGCCATAGAGAAATGAGTTCAAGCAAAAAGCATACCGGGCAATAGAACATGGGCTTAAGATTCAAGAAACTGACCAAAAGCAGTTGGAATGAAAAGCAAAAGTGCTGTTCTATTCAATTTAGCAGAAATTATTAGATCAAGAGGCTCATAACTGTTGCAAAATTCTACTTTCACTCCTCCAAGAAAAAGAAAAGAAAATGAAAGAAAGATTCTGCTTTGTAGCCCTTATCTTCTTTGTTTCATTTCAAGGAATCAATTCCTCCATCTCCAAGAATAAAGTTCCTAACAACAACCAATTACTTTTCAGATTATGTAGAGCTTCCCTTCAGCTATATTGTGCAATAACAGTATGGATTTGAAGGGCTCGTGTACCTTGCAGTTAACACCTATCGAGGAGAAACTTCAAATCATGATCAATGGTGCTCTGATCAAGATTGTGAAAGCTTCATTGCTGCAAATGCAGAGAACTTCAAGTCCTGATTGAAGATTAGGTCTACAGTCCTTAAAGATGGGATCGTTAAACTCCATCACACCTCAGAAGCGTCCAATCTTCACATCTAAAGTTGTAGCAAATCCTTCTAGTTCTTGGACTTCCACTTGAAGGAGAAGACGATGAGACACAAAGTCACGTGCTTTATGCTCATCACGTGCTCCAGATGACCTAATCCAATCCTATATTGAAGCGAAAAAGCCACCCCAGTTGGAGGGAAATGCATCTGACCGTCAGTTTCACATCGGATGGCCAATATTAAATGTCTAAACTACCCAAATACTAAAAACTGCGAATTTTGAAGAGAGAGGCGAAAAGAAATATAAATGACCTGAGAGAGGTCAGGTGAAGATAACAGGAAAAAGGTCCGGTCTTTTGGACTTGTAAGCCACCAAACTGAAAAACTCCAACCCACCCAGAAATCTATCAGAGCTGATCTTTGCAATCCCCCATTTTCGTAGGAAATTTATCATTTTCTTCCAAACCAAACAAATCTCTCCAATTTCAGCTGCTGTTGCTACTGCTCTGCTGCCCCCACCGTAATGTGATCAAGTCTTCTCTTTGTAAAATCTCTGTCTCTCTCTCTCTCTATATATAATTCTATTATTTGTTGAATAATTGTAATGAAAAATGAGTTCTGAGAAATGCATTAAAAATTCTGTCTTGGTCTATTATTCTCCAAGTTCCAAGCAACAAGCCGTGAATCGGACTTGATTGTTATCTTCGGCTTGATGTTATTTCGAAGTGCAGGATGATGGAAGATAATATTGCAAAAGCTCTTTTCCATTGACCCTAGATCTTGGGTTGAGATTTTACTTTTAGGAAATTGGCCTGCTCTCTCACACATTCAAGCATCTCTTTTTTGTGTATCTTCCTGGGAAAATTTTGTACCCATTTTCCTTTCACTTTTGCTGAATTTCACTTTAGTTTCTACTGAATTGCTTCTGCAAGAAGTTGAATTTTTTTTTCCTGTTGATACATATGATTAAAAGCTGAGCTTCTAAATGAGAATTTCCTCTGAAAATCAGCTTTTCTGTTAATTTTCAGTAAAAGTAATAGTATTGTATTCCTAACTTAGTTTAGAGACTTGCAGGGGGAAGATACAATGGAGAAGGATAAGAAGACACAAAGAGGAGCAGATACCGATTTTGTGTTAAAATGGGGTACTAAAAAGAGGCTTAGATGTGTGAAAGTGAAAAAAGATCAGAACTTGGCCAACAAATCTAAGCCAGCTGGTTCTCTGCCTAAGAAGAGGCTCACATCTCGTGTTATTATGAGTGAAAAGGAATCCTCTTTTCTCAATACCAAGTAAGGACGCTAAAAACCCTTCCTACAAACTTCTTTGCATTACGAGAATGTCTGGTATTTGTTCTATTGAAGATTAGATATTGGATGTCTTCCTTTGGAGTTCCTGTTCTTCAGTTGTAACTATTGAAGACATTATAACAAGTTTTTCTTTTTGGCACATTTTTGAGACATACATGACATGTGATTTTCTGATTTTTGTTTGGTAAGAAGAGAAGGAAGCTGTATAACTTGGCTTATTGATGCTACACTATAGGGATATCAACATGGGAAGTTTAAGAATTTTTTGATGTTGAAGTGCTGATTCTTAGATCAAAACCTTTCTTTATTCTTATCTTGCTCTAGATTCATTGCTTCTCCAATTCGAGGCATTAAGTTCGAGTAAGTATTAATTTTATTTTCTGTTTCTGTTTGAATTTAGGAACTCTGATTTGTCAATGAACAATAGGAAGCCATCAGTGCTGTCACTGGAGAAGGAAGATCGATACTATGCCACACGGGGATCATTGGGATTGGAAGATAGTGCCAAGGTTTTGATGGATAATATGAAGGAAGATAAAGCACTTTTTTGGCCTAGATTATTTATAACATTGTCTAATAAAGAAAAGGAAGAGGATTTCATGGCCATGAAAGGATGCAAGCCTCCCCAAAGACCTAAAAAAAGAGCCAAGATGATCCAAAGAACTATACTTGTAAGTCTCCTGAATGTCTTTCAGAGAATTTCTTCAGTTTTACATACGTAGCCATCTGTCAATGTTAGCTTAGGATTTGTTTTGTGCTTGCAGTTAGTTAGTCCAGGTGCATGGCTATCAGATTTATGTCAAGAGAGATATGAAGTTAGGGAGAAAAAGACTTCTAAGAAGGTGCGAAGAAATTGTATACGGCCATGGAGATTGTTTAATTTGTTTCGTGTTGTTCAATTACACGTTGATAAGTTACTTGGCATATGCAGAATTGGTGTTTTCTTCTCATTTTGATTTGTGTGCTAGTTGATGCAGAGACCCAGAGGATTGAGGGCAATGGGAAGCATGGAAAGTGATTCAGAATGACAGATCCAACAGATGAAATGAAAGATGTTAAATTTTGATATTGAGGAGGATGAGAAGAATGAGAATAGAGTTTGGTCCTTTCCAGTTGGAGTTTGTGAAAGGAAAAGTACTGGAGTGGCTTTCCACTACTGAAGCAATTGTCTTTAGATAAATACTATCAAATACTTTTGTAAAGGTGCTATAAAAGTTTCATTAGATGCTTTGCAATATATCAAAGCTTTTCTTGTGCTTTTTTGATTCTTTGCTTTTGCTTTTACTTTTGATTTCACGAGTCTGGTCCAGCCTTGGAACTTCAAATATCTGAAGGATTCTGACGCGTATAATTTACTTAAAACAAAGGGGCTCATTATCTTCCATAACTCAACAGATACAGCAGAGAATAAGGGCACTCTGCTTGGAAAATTTGCCATGCAAAACGGCAACATATACTTCTTTCTGTCCTTTCACACGGCTGTTATTCTTTTATGATACGAGGCAGACAATGTGGTCACAAGAATCTACAGATTATCCTTCTGACAGCCTGGTTTTCTGAGTTTGTCTGATGAAGATAATGCAAGAATAAAATGATTCATTCTAAAAACATTTATCTAGAGATGGGGCCCTGCCACTAGATTATCCAAGATGGTTCAGGATACAAGAAATCATCAACCACGTATCTGGAGAGCTGACAATAAATAAAAGTGAGAAACAACTAAGAATGCAAAAAATGCTGATATTGCAAAATAAACATTTCTTTGTACAAGTGAAGTGACAGATTGTTCGGATCAGAAAGCACATCAAAACTGCAGCTGAAACCATCTCCAGCTACAATGCTTTTCAGTAGTATCTCCCCTGGAATTAGTGTTAGTAATTATTTACCTATTTCCTTTCTACCTTTACTTTCTCAAACTCATTTACATAATTAGACCTATAATGTTAAAAGTTGCAATACCTACAGATGTATAATTCACCACCCTGATAACCATTTCCGATGCTGGCAGGCAGAAAACAATGCAAACCCGAGGCAGCCACCACGCTGGAGAAAAACTTTCTAACTATTTGTAGCTTTCAAGTACAAAGAAAATACATCTTCATCCACATAGCAGTGCTGCTTGCACAAAATAAACACATTATGAAAGCATCTATGTCAGTTTGCTTGTTTACAGGCCCTCTTGGCGACTGGGATCCACATTAAGGCCAGCCTGCAAAATGTTAAAACTTCTGTCAAACCCTTTTTTTATCTCAAGCCATGAATTCGCACATCTCTAAGTTTCTTTCTGATAATGCGTGAGCCCAATTAAGCAATCAGTTCAATTTTTCAAATGCTCATCCAATATAAGCAGAGCATTCACCAAAAGAAAACTTTACTTTGAAGAAGTCATTCTAGGAATGATTATTGTAGAACATATAAAAGGTTGTAGTATAGCAGATGGGTTAAGTTGCCATTAAAAATTAACTTAACAATCATATTAGATATGGAGATATGGTTCTAACCAAAAGATACGTATAAAATTTCAGATTTTGGAGGGAAAAGACTATCCATTCACAAGAAATGAAGCTAAGATGATGAAGAAGCATTTCTGAAAATATTGAGAAGTATTTACAACATAGAATTTACCTCATCATTCTGCACTCTGATTCATGTGTCAAGTAACCGCGAGGGCAATGCATGAGATCCCATGGAAAACCCAAACAGACACCAAAACTGGCACAAATGCTCTAACAATGGACAAAAACGTAGAACAGCCATTGCATGTCATAAAGATTCCAGGGTAATTGATGCTTTGGTGAAAACTGAGAGAACAAATGGTGCTTCTTCTCCAGGATGTATAGTTGTAGGCACAATTGTGTATCCTTTTGGATCAGGATCCAAAACCATTTCACAAGATATTTCTCGAGAATTAACATAATCTGTCCCACCAACTGATTCGTGAAGATAAATATTGTAAGAAGCACGACGACCACGTGTTTTGAGTATCCTCATCCCAATGTAGAACATCATTGAATCATGACTGGATTGGTAATTTCTAAAACCAGCTGCAGTTCTCGAGAAGCTCACCCCCTGAAAACCAAATGCTCGATAATTTCACAAATTCAAGAAGAAAAAGGGAATTCTGATTGTATAGTGCGCTGCTCAAGAATACCTGAGTTAAGGTGATGAAAACATGAATGGGTAGGGATGCATCTGCACCAGTGGCCCTCAGCCGAAACTGTGGATTTTGATTCCAAGAAGCATAATCTTGGCATCCACCAGCACTATAGCCTCTCCATTGTCCATGGACAGAATAGCGCATCTCAGGAGGGTAGACGCGACATACGTATATTGAACGGAAGTGGATCTGAAAGTCTTGCCAGGACATCCAGAATATACCATTTTTGGACTGTTCAACACAACAAGCTCAGAAAAGTGACCAACTGGAAGTAAAGGAATTTAAATAATCATGCTTTCTTCAGCAAACAGTAAGTGAAGACCATGCCCGTCAACTTTATAGCCAATCGAGGGGGACAAACAAAAAGATTTATAGAGATGAATACACTGTACAGTAGAATGATACCTGTGGAACATGTTTGAGCTTATGCTTCATTCTATCAGTCCATTCAGGTGATGAATCAGACCAAGGACCATTCCATTCTACTTCATTAGCCCATGGATTCCGAATCTGCACAAGCTTATGGCCATCCACCTCCCTTACCTGAAAGATAGTTCCAAAAAATGAAAACTTCCCTGGAGAGATGTCATTCAAATATGTGACACAGAATGACATGGAAATGGTACCTGTAGCAAGGAGTAAGCATGGCCTTGAACAATTCCACTAGAAGAAATGTGCACATCAGAACCTGATGGACTTCCCGCACCAAGTAGAAAGCCCTCCTGTTTAAAACGTAATAATTGAGACCAGAGCCTACCACTTGCAAGATCAATCTGAGCCTGGGAACTTCTCATGTCAATCTCCTCTCCAGCACCTCCAGTTAGGTCCACAAGAGCATCCTGAACAAGCCCGCCTTCCAATGCCTCATAAGATCCATGCAACTTCGCATATGCTTTCTCCAATATCGAAACCCACAGTTCATTAGCCTTCCTACTCGTAGCAAATGCAGGTCTACCAGGTGATTCACATGGAATCCAATCGTCAACAACAACTGGGACCCATTCACCCTATGAACAAGGATAGATCAGATAGTACATTTATTAGTAGATTCAGATTAACTGTGAATGTCAACTAGCTTTCTAAAGAAGAAATCCAAAAGATACTTGGTGCAAATTCTGACCAATCCAAATTATATGCATGAGATTTTTCCTTGGAGGAAGAGATAAGAAATGGTTAATTCCCTTCAGAAACTCAGTTCTGTAGGAACTTGAGAGAAAAAAATGGCAAAAAGAAAATAATTAGCAACTCAGTCTCAAACTGAAGCACATTAAATTGCCCTAGAGGAATAATTTGTACCCCCATGATATCTCAGATCAAGCAAGCACTTGCATTAAAGTTCTAGAGGCATTGTCCAATTATCCTAGCAGGAGATGCTTGATATCTTCCTTTACAAGTAATACGAAACTTTTACACCAAAATACACATTAGATTCTTTTCAGTACAAGAGATCCAATTTTTCCATCTGCCATGCCATGAAATATTGCTTTTGAGTTGGTCGTCATACGGTTAGATAATTTGAGGAGTCAAATATCAGAATACACTAGAGGAAATGCTGAGGTAATTACCTGAATACAGAATCGAACAGTGTAGATTCCTTCCTCATTATATTCTGGAGAGATAATAACCTCTGATATGGATGATACCTCCGCTAAAACAGCAACAGCACTTAAAAACCAACAATCACCTAAACGACCCTATTACATGGATCGTTATGAAACTAGTTAGAAATTTAAGTCAACTGTTAAGTTTAAAAAAGATTTTAAATAGATCCGAACCAGGCAAACGAACTATGGAGACTTTCTACACTATACTCACAAATATGAAAGTACCTGACAAACATCAGAAGGGTTTGCAGTCCCAGAGAACAAACATGGGTGGGAATCTAGACAGCTTTCCTTAGCTATATCAGCAGGTCTCATCCAGTCAGAGACAACCTAAGATGGAAACCCAAGATAAGGTATCGAATATCAATAGGATATACTAAGCAACTTTATATAGCTGGGATGATATACCTGCAACTTTGATGGGGGATTTTCTGGATCTATAAATAATGATTGGTCATCAGGAGGGAACTCCTGATCAGTGAAATGCATTTCCCCTCTAGCAGTTAAGGCCTCTTTGACAGCAACCTCAACTGAAAGCATTCGTTGGTTGATTTCTTCTCGTGTTTCAATCCTGGGTTTCCTGAACCTCCTGGCAAATGAATCTACATCAATGACTACTCCTTCACGATATGACCTCCTTTTCCTCCCACTTGAATATTGGCCATCCCAATCCACGTCATCTCTATCATATAGATCCACATCTGCCGGATCACTGTCCCATTCATCAACCTGAACAAAGCACATAAAAGGTGATCAGTAAAAGGGCTTCAAACACATAATAAATTAGAATACTGCTTCAGCTTAAGTTAAATCACTGCTGAGAAGTACTATATCTTTTGAAGGCACATACTCTGGGTGGTGAATCTGCCCACTGCCAATTATCTTCAGGTAAGTCAACCATACCAAGATCAGTTGAGCCTACAGCAGTGTGAAGAGAAGCAACTTCATCTTCAGTTAAGCACCTTCCCCATAGGAAAACATCCATCATATGCATCTTGGACTCAGCCCCCTCACTATCTGACCTCCCAAATGCATCCATGTCTATTGGCGGTCGAACACCAATCCAAATTTCTGTCCCTTGTTCCCAAATGCTATTGCCCACAGACAAAGGCAACCCAGTTTGGTAGCCATCAAAGCCACCATCCAAGTAGCAAGAAGCCTCACCCAAATCAGCATCAATTGTCATTGTCACCATATGCCACCTGTAAAATTTTTGCAAAATCTCGAGTCAGATACAATAAGATGGCTGCATATCAAAGGATATATAATACCACACACAAGCCTTCCTGAACTGATGAAAAAACTACAGCAACAAGGAACACAAAATAAGGGAAAGACAGCACTAAACAAGTGTCTTGATCTATGACAGTTGCCACATTTAGATTTTCACACCTTCCATCTGCAATACTGGTCGCACTGATACTCCACTCCTTTGCAACAGTAGTCTGCCTATCACCTTTAGTAATCAATCTTAGTCCAACTTGTCCTGCCTCAATACCTTGTTCAGCCCCAGCTACCAGAATCTCCCAGCACTCTTTCTTCTGATATTCAGTGCCTAAGAGGCAAACTGGACCAGACTCAGGCTGGATCATCACTGCAATGGAAAAGCTGACCTTTCTACTTTGACATGCACTGGAGTCAATCTCACCAAAAAGTCTGCCAGTAGTTGTTGGTTCATCATCAAGGATACATATAGCACCTGCAACTCCTGTCTGCATTGATATTAAGATTAGAAGGCTTATAATGAAATTCAATCTGCAGCTCCACCAATATCAATTTGTAACTGAGGAACTAGCATGGCCACTCTGAGCATGTTAAAGAAAAGTCAAACTATTCAAATCACACTTGAAGATCCTAATACTTCATAAAGCTGATTATAACTTCTACTATTTACCTTCACTATGTCACCTATCAGTTAATCAGATGCTACATTGCCATCATGACACAAAAAGAAAAATTTAAGAATCAATCTAGAAACTTATAAATTATCTTTCAAACAAGTAACCAGATTCAATAAGCCTACTTATACGCAAACCAACCTGATGTGCTCGACGAGCTAATTGAACTGAACGTATCCTACGGGCAATGTTAGAAACCCTCTCCCGTGCAAAAGAATCACTCAAGACAGAATCACCTCCTACTGCTCGCACAGCAGCTGCCATGGCTGCTGCCTCCCTGCCACCAGCATTAGGAATAGAGGAAATAAGAGAAGCTTCGATTTCCTTCCACTTACGTTCTTCCTTCTCCAAAAGAGCCTTCCTTCTTTCTTTACCTCTCCCCTCCTCCTCACGTCTCTGCATTAAAATCTCTTCTTCCATTTCCTTCTCTCTCAGATAACTACAAAAATTTTCAGGAAATTAAGACAAGCAAAGAAAAAGATTCTGCATTTTATATTTTTTATTCATTATTTACAGTCTATAATAACAACCGTGGAACAAAGTAACAACCTTTCTTGTATAATTTCAAATTGTCTACGGTCCTCCGGCATCCATCTTTTTATTTTCTTGGCACTTAAGTCAGAAAAGCCTATGCTATCAAGAAAAAGCCTCAAGCGTACTTCATCCTGCCAAAGTAGAAATTCACATTACAATTACATGAAGGTAGATATGTATAAGTATGCCCAAGTGCATAAGAACATTATTTACCTGTACTCTTTCCGCTTTAGCAATCAAGCCAAGTAGGAGAAGCAAATACCCACCAAATCTGTCCCACATATATACCCATTCTGTATCTATTGCCTCTTCCAAAGCCAAAATTCGTGCATGAGCACACATTTCTCTTCTGTGATCAACATCATTGGCTGATTCAAGGCGAAATTTCCTGTATCTCATTCTGCTAAAGAATGACCCTACAATTAATTCTTCATTTCTTAGACGATCTCTCAATTTCATGACATCATCTCTAGGAAGAACAAGATTGCCAGCCTTATCACGAGTGGCAGTAGGGTCACCAATCAAAAGAGCTGTTGAACTTGCAGATCTTTGTGGAGCTGAATACGTGCCAGATAAAGCATTTCTTGTCTGCATGACATAGTAACTCATCCTCAGTTAAAATGGAATAGAATGGTAACTTTGTATTTGGTACAAAATGGTAACTATCGTCGCCTTCATAGGAAGAATAATGTAGTCTAGAAGTTCTCATCTATCAACAATACAAAAGGGATCAAATGCAACAAAAGAAAGGAAATGCACCAAACAAATGTTTAATCTATATCTTCTTCTCCATAAGATAAATTCAATGTATGAAAGTTCCTTGTTTGCATAACATGCAGTAAGAATTAAGCACCAGCATCCTGAACACTATGTAGTAAAAGGGTTGGGAAGCATGTCATACAGCAGGTCTCCCTCCCACTATTATTGAAATAACGTCAACATCTTACCAATTCAGAAGTATCACATAAACATGGAAACAATGTACAATTCTGATTCAACAAATCCAAAACAGACCTTAGTCGCAGATCGTGTGATTGCTTCAACAACAGTGTCCTTACTGAGGAAATGTACAGCATCTTCCATCATCTGGAAATGTAGGAGAAAGTACAATCAAGATCAGCAGATTCACATTGGTAAAGTGCAAAATATAACTCAAGGCACTTTATACAAACCACATTAAAATCCAGAGGAATGATAATACCTTGGAATGGGATCATTCTGAAGCCTATAAAAAATTCAAATCAGACAGAACAAGGTACAAACCTTGAGAGTCAGACATGGACGAGAAACAGCGAATCCAAATGCTACAACAAGAGTAACTGCAGATACAGCCGCGCCAGCAAATGGTGGATAAATTTTCAAACTGGCAAATACGCCCCAGCCTTCAATTGCTAAAGCAATCCCATAAAGCATGAGAAATGCAGCACTATTTGGACATAATGTAGTTGTCGTCAGGTTCAGAACATATCATTCATATATGTGTTTCATACAGTTAGATAATGAAACTAAAAGCAAAAAGAAATAGAAATTTGTGAATTATCAGGTTCAAGTATAAAGAGGCACAGGTACAAACCTAACGTTCTTTCCACAGTCTGCATGAGCATCATAAACATAAACAGGAAGCACTCTGGGTGAATAAACTACAATAGGAGGTGAAAGAAGGACCTATAATAAGAGACAAAAACACATGAAAAGGTCCGGTAAATTTAGATAGATACAAGCAAGGCAAAAACTTGAATAAAGAAAAAGCAACATGCTTACAGTCAATGCTCGTCCAGCCAGAAGGAACAGAAATGAGAAATAACCTACAGAGGCCCCAACAAATGGTTTTCCTGAAAATATTGGCAGCAAGAGATAAAGTTGATTGAGCAACAGAATGATTGAAGGATATGTGTAACATCAATGGACACGAAAGATACAGGTTAGAAAACATTTGTCAATACCTTCAAACAATCCAACAAGAAATGCTGCCAAGGCCAGGAGAAAAGCAAGAAAACAGACAAAGATCATTTGCGTCCTAGTCAAATAGAAATTGTTCGATGCCCAATGTTGAATAACACCAATAGCAAGTACCATCAGAAGAAGAAGTAAAAGAAATGCCACCCCTATCTGTTGAAACGAGAAAGATCAAGTACAGAATGTTCAATACAGGGAAAGGGCTAAATAATTCAACGCAACAAAAATAAAAACTACATACCGTCCATGGATAAACCACAAATATAACAGCAGATATGGCACCAAGTAGAAGAAGTAAACCAATGCTAACAAACACATATACACCTCGAGAAAGCTTCCAACCATCATCTTTCCTGCATAAGACATTCACAGCAAATTACTTCTGTCAAGGAAGGAATATAAGGTGGAGTGGTGGGCTTCGGCAAAGGAATTAATTTTCACAATAAACTCACCATTTAAGCAATCCAGAGCACAATGACAACAATGCTGGAATGCAAACAAGAGGAAGTAGTGCACCAAGAAAATCACCCTTTGTTGGAACCTGGTCATCCCTTGATTTGACTACCTCCATATATGATGCACCACAAAATGCTACTAGAAAAACTATCAAAACAGAAAAAGTGAAAATAATATATTAACTTCTTGATCTGGACAACTACATTAAAAAAGCTGCAAGTAGGTCCATCGGCAGACAAATTCAAGATAAAGCAAGCAAAATAACTCACCTGCAAATATCCCAACACAAACAGCTGAAGAGAGGGAAAATCGATAAGTTGCAAACCATGAAACAATTGGCAGCACACCAGTAACCACTAATGCAATAGCAGACGCCATTGCCCAACCCAGGTAAACTGATGATGCATAAGGAGAAGTGAAGGATTTCTGGTCACTAGTCCATCCTTTGTATGATAAATCGTCCAGAGGCTTTACAGACACTATGGCACCCAGAGCTAACACAGATCCCGCAAATACTAGAGTGCAAATTACAAGCACAACACCCTGGCAGACAGAAGATAATGTGAGTAGAATCAACCAGAAAAGCTGATGCAGCAAACCTGACTTTGAATAGGAGCTGAAACGTTAAGAGTTAAGAAGTGTTTCATAACCATAGACTCATTATTTAAAGTTCTAACAAGCCCTTGCAAGGCTAATCTAACAAATAAAATAAGAATAGAATAGGTGAAAGGTTCCTGAATAACAGCTGAAACGTTAAGAGTTAAGAAGTGCTTTGTAACCAGAAACATTATTTAAAGTTCTAACAAGCTCTTGAAAGACTAATCTAACAAATAAAATAAGAATAGAATAGGTGAAAGGTTCCTGAAGAAGGCAAGGAAGAGAATAAACCTCCTTTCTGCCCTGAGAGCGAACGTTTCCATCACGACCCTCACACTGCCCTTGGGTAACCCAAAATTGATACCCATTACGAATCCAGAAGGGTATTGCAACAGAAAGGCATGCAATCATGAGTGGAAAGGTCAAGGACAATCCTAGAAGCACCGACGATTTGCTGTCGAATATGCAAAGATAACAATGCAATAAACAATAAGAAAAACAAGGGACATATTGTTCAAACATGAAAACAAGCACACAGATTATTTATACATTACAGTCCATAATTAAGACACCTTTCTAGTGCCATAAATGTTAAACCAGATTCTTTACTTGACTGGATCTCAAATTGTGTTGTTTAGCATCATTCATGCAGCAGAGTAATCTCCATTATCTCTTCTTATACCTATGCACTTTCAATATGTAAAACAATATCCTCTTAACAAAAAGCTTAACATTGTTCTAGTGATTGACTAATATATGCAATAAGCCATACCTCAAGAAGGAAAGCAGTAGTCCAACAGAAGTGCTAAGCAACCAGGCAATGAAACCATACTGAAATGAAAACAATTCAAGAACTAGGTAAGGTAACATAACTAATAATTCCACAGATATATAAGTGAAGAAAAATAAATGGCAAAGTGTTCCAACACTATACATGCACACTTTTCCAACGTACATTAGTTTAATCATATCTATAACAGGAAATTGTGCAGGGAAGGATATACAAGTCATAAACCGTGCAGAAGTACTGGGATTAAGATTTCTAAATATCTTGGTGCTTGTACATCTAGAGGCACATAGCCAATAGTGGAGATGGGCACACAGAACATGTAGTAAGGGATTAATGAACCACCTAACCCAAGCAAGGATTAAAAACCTCATCTTGCTGCAGCCTTACGGCATGAAGGTGATTGACAATGGAAGACAGAAGTCTGCACTATTATTTCACAAAGGTTCAATACTTATACATCATTGATTGATAAAAGAAAAGGACAAACGAGGTCAACAGAAAAGAAATAATCCAGCTTAGGGATCTGGACTTAAAAGTCCACCATGGGACCTTATCCATGCCAACTAACAAATGCAGCTGCATATACTAGGTTGTATTGCAATATATTGAACTGTGGAGTCCATAACACGGTAGATGGTTATATGCATAATCTGAGATAACTTTTACTTAATGCGGTCCAAAAGTAGGAAGCAAAACTAATATATATCCAAAAAATACAAAAGTCACTAAAGTCTTGGCAGACGTAATTACGCTAAAACTAGAATCTTCAAAATAAGAAATCTACAAACCAAAACATGGTGCCTCTTATTCGGTCAAGTCAACATAATCAGTGCACAAGGCTCTCTGCTTTGCGAAGATCTGAGAAGAATCATAATGTACGCAACCTTCCCTTTGTATTTTTACAAAAAGGCTATTTTCGTGACTTGAACCGGTGACCTTATGGTCACAAAGGAGCAACTTTACCAGTTGCTCCGAGGCTCAACCTCTTGGTGCCTCTTACGCTCAAGATAAATAATCGCAAACAAGCAATACAAAGTGATAATATTATGAACTTAATGATTTACCTTGCAAGGTTTGGATGTCATAGCCATGTCTTCTGCTTGAAGTGATCGAAGAAAAGCCATAATTGAGCATACAACTGGGGATAACAATAGCACAGCAAACCCAAACTCAAACTGCAATATAACATTTAACTATTACCAAATTTATTCTTGGGTTCTTTTACCACATTTGACAGCTACAAACTTACAAATCGAGCATGAGAAAAGGAAGTTCCAACTGACCTGCTGGTGTCTAGCATTGATTATTTTAATCATCTTGGGACGAAAGATTGCCACGATGATAGTTTCAAGAATGAAGATGAAACTAAAGAGAACCCATGCTCGCTCCGGAGTACCCACTACATTATGCAGAATGAATCTAGACAACTGAAGCCATTTTTCAAATCCATGAAGCCTTAGTTCTTCAGACAAAGAAATTTGATTGGGTATCACATTGTCAACACTGTTTGATTCAACAATTGTGACATCAGTATTGTCACGGTGATCTCTATCTGCATCCAAACTACTTCTCTGAAGTAATGCCAGGATTGTGGGGTCTAAGTTTTTCTCCTTCAACATCACAGCAAAATTAGGATCCAAGCCTTTATCCTGCAGTAAGCCAATCAGCTCCCTATCACCTTGCCTAGCTCTCTTTTTCAGCATCGATGTAATTCTAGGATCGTTCAACCTTTCCTGGATGGCAAGAGATATATTCAAGCCTAAAAGTTGTTGATTTGCAGAGGTTGAAGTGCTAGACTCACAGCCTTGACTGTCTAGACCACTGCTTCTGCAGACGACCAAAGAGTTATTGTGATCAAAATTTTTATCACCAGATGTCCCAGCTTCAGGTTCCTGGACCACTGAACGACAAGAGCTGCTATGCAATAATATACTCGGCCTCCCACTATCTATGCTTTTATCACTATTTATTCCCTCTTGAGAACTGGTTGTCCGACAAAGCACATTGTTCCAGTTATTAGGATCAACTGTGCACTGTGCTGCACACTGGCCGCCAGATTCCATAACATTACTAAGAGGACACGCTTCAACACTACTACTTCGTTTTACACTTGAGCCACAACCTTCTGAAGAGCTAGATGAAGTGTTCTGTTCTTTTCTCCGAAAACCCTCTCTTAAACGAATCACTGTGCTCTGTAAGGCATCTCTCCTAGCAGCTAATGGGTTAGTTACCGACAAATGGCGAGAAACAACAGCCCCCAACAATACAGATGCTACAACTGCATAACTGATGCAATGGCCCAAGTACCTAAAGAATACAAAACATGAAGCAAATATGACACATTATTAACGGAAATCAGGGTCACCATATGTTGTCATAACTGCAAATAAGGTCCAGAACAAACCAGTAATGCACTCCAAAGCAAATGAGAAAAACTCGTGATGTGCCTGCAACAAAAAGTGCTACAACACGATTCTGAAGAAGCTGAAATCCATACAAGCATGCCCCCATGTTCCAATCTGTATCAGAAATTAACCCCAGAAGTTAGCTAGAGAGGTCTAAGTATAAGGTTTGTATGACCATAGTGCAAATATGAGATTATTGGGCAAGATACCAAGAATAACAACAGCAGCTGATGTAATGGCTCCGAGCCACCGTGCTTCATTAGCTGTCAGACCATACAAGATTGAATAGACAAGAAGAACAACAAGCGAGCCAAGGTAGAGAAGTCCAAGATGGGTAGCCCTGTGGAAAAACCATAACAAAAGAATGAAGGAAAATATAGAAGAAGAAAGGCAAGAATGGAAGTTATTCTCTAGGTAGAATGTCTAGGCATAATAAAGCACAAATATAAAGTTTCATAAATTACCACTAAAAAGAGAGTTGTGCCACTTATGTTAGTTAAAATTTCCATGGAGTGAATATATTCACCATTCAAATAGCAGTAGCCACAAAACAAGATCCAAATTTCAAAATTAACCAACTTAAACGAGTAAAGTCATGCCCACACAATACAAATGCACCACACAGAGATATGATCTCAGACAAGTAAACAGGAAACACAGGGGCTCACCGACTAGATTGCCGAGGATATAATTCATTATGATCAGGTGGTTCAGGTAAACAAGCTATGGGGCCCAATTCTATACAATCGCTATAGGCAAATTTGTATGCTTTCCGAACATATTCATCAACATCTAAGCCATTTCCTGCAAGTAGGGAAACAAAAGTAGAATAAGTTATTAGAGGAAGCCAGATAAAAATAACTACAATTTATCACATAATTGAGACTAATCCTCTGGGAATCAAGAAAAACTGTCATCATAGTGTAGCTATATCTGTACAACAGACCTCTATTGGATATGAATGAGAAACTTACCATCAAAAAAAATATGAAAAAGAAACTCACCATTAAAGACCATTCGGCAAATAAAGAGCATGTTAATTGCCAAGGAAATTGCTGAAACACCAAAAAAGAATCCAGAGGGTGAATATCGCTTGGATGCACTTTTACCAGCTGTAACATATACAGCACATAATTCATATGCACAAAGTAGAGCAACAGCCGTAAGAAGAAGAACAGCAACTGCTCCTGTAAGAACGGGAAAAAAAGAAAAAAAGAAATTAGGTTTCAGTATGGAAGCAAAAGATAAAGTGAATGTGCAGGTTACATTTTCTTTATACCATGCAGCCATTTAAACAAAGAGCACGTAAAAGTTGCCAGTAAATTTAGATCTCCCTCTGCATGTGTTACTGTGCTTCTTTCATTATTCACCCACAAGCACAGCTTTATCTAACATGAATTTTATCAAGGTTCAGGATAGGATTCTCACACAATACTTAAAATGTTAGCATGCAAAGCTATCATACTGCTACTGCTAAATGATGAAGTGTGTTAGTTATCAGTGTTAATAATAGCATATAACATAACATGTATTTTTCCTTTAAGTATTCAGAAAGAGCTAGTAAGGGCACGGGGAACATTTCATCCATGGTTCCAAACTTCTCAAGTAAATAATGGCTTTTCCCAATAGCTCCAAATCATTTGAACCCAATTTCCAGCATAGATATACCGTCATTAATCAACTAATCCAACCTAAACAGCACTACACCTAAGAGTGTGTCAATTTGATATTTTCAATTTCCCAGCCATAAATGTATCCAATAACATAAAACATTGTATCTCAGGAGTTTCAATTCAAATGAAATTCACAGAACTAGAAATGTGAAATCCCAAAAAATGGTCTCCATAGGTTTCTAAATGTCGGAGTTACTAGCATCCTCCCAATACTTAAGTCCATCTCAAAGAAACTCCAAATAAAAGCAAATCTATGTATGAGGTTAAAAGCCAATCATTCAACACAACTCCATAAAAACCAAAGAATTAAGTTGAGCAATAACAAGAATTGTTTTCCAAGTTAAACTAAAACTTTCCACAAGAACATAGGGTATGGAACAGACGTTAATAGAACAAGAACTTGTTAAATAAGAAAGGAACACCCAAATGCGTACTTGAACTTTGCCATTGGGTTCTCCACCAAAGCATGATTGAATAGAATGCCAATAGAAGAGCAGTGCCAGCCATTATTACTGCCAGACCAATTATATCACGGCCCAGCACGACAATCAGCCAGCATCCCCACATGATAAGCACCAGAACCGGAGAAACAACAACCACCCAGGCTAAAAGTGAGAGAAAGCGACATAGTATATGCAGCTGAGGCCCTTGCAAGATATATGGCCATTTTCTGGCATAGATCCAGCTGATGACAGAAATTCCAATCAAATATAAGAATTAGAATAAAGACATTACTTTTCAATATAAATTGCAGGCTCAAACTGGTACAGCATCTCAAAAACTCCTTGTGTTTCACTGTTATGTCCTCACAGAAAATGTACTATGAAATAGACTTCGCTATTTAAATCTCATATCATAAATAATAAAATACAGCATACTGTATCAACACCAAGTTGAAAGAAGTATCAATTTGAGAAAATTAAATATTAAATGTACGAGGTATTCTAGACTAGGGCATGCCTCCAAGTAAAGATAGCATGAATCTACTGCAACTATATAACTACTCCAACTTCTAACATGATGTTACCTTAAATAATTTGGACTGCTTACTTGTATATTTATCCTCAACTACTACATAAATTCCAATAAAAAATTGTGTTAACTCTATTAATTATGAGTTATCAAGATGCTTCCGTTTAAACTTTTGCTTTACTCAGGCCTTTGAAAAGGCAAAGGCCTCCTAGACTTTTCTTATTTGTTTTGATTTAGTTTAATAAATTAGAACATAATAGTTAGGATACAGGCACTTAATCACAGGAGATAAGATGAATCCCCATAACTGCATTTACATTAACTTCAACTTCATAACTGAAGAAGCTATACCCATTGACAATTCTTCCACCTTTATCATTTCAGTTTGCTGCTGACTCCAAATGAGTTACAAGCAGGAAACTAAGAAAAACAGCCATATACTATGTTTAGAAAAAGAAGTAGCAGAAGCATTCCATTCCCAGAAAAGAAAATAGGGATCTGAAAATATTTTTTCATGAAGTATCATTTTCTCTAGCTTAAATTATACAAAGGTGATCCCTTTAGAGGCAGAATTGGAGGAAAAAAATAATTCTGCAGTCTGTTCTCAGTAACATGACCTGTTTTGCCTATTTCAATGAGCAGCAGATCACACTTGTAATAAAAAGCCTTACAGAAAGATCAAGTACGTGTTGACACAAAGGAAACCAAGCACATGGCATTTTAAGCCACATTAAAGTTGACCCAAATTGTTCCAAAGGTTACCAATTCAATGTTAAACACTAGCAACAACATTGTGCATCAGGGTCCATAACCAAATCTGAACAAAAAGTCTATGGGATTAAACCAATCTTGCAAGTATGACAACAAATTTAGTAGAATCGTATATAAAGCTTTCTTAGCAAAAGTACCTGTAAATCCGCCAAGGTCTCCAATTCACTGCCCAGAGAATCCAAAATGATGCCAAACCTAACACTGTGAAAAGTGTGCCTGAAATTGCACAGGCCAATACAACCCCACGCCCATCCCCTTCCATGGTGCCCCTCTCTGACCTGCTACACAACCACATGCAATCAGAGCCAGCATCAATCTCACAGCACGTATAAACGCACAGAAAGCCAGCCAATTTAATCTCAAAGGTTGAAATTTCAAAAATAAAAAAAAAATCCCTCTTTAACGAGAAGAATAAAAAACCCAGATTCAGAAAGAGCAATGCAAGGACAAAGAAACGGGATTTTACCTACTAAACTGAAGTGAGGTCGAAGGGCACTAGCATAATGGTCCGAATTTAGCAGAAAGAAGTCATCTTGATTATGTTTCTAGTGCATACAGTTTCACCGCTGAGCAAATGAGGTCAAAGGCGTGAACTTTACATTTGAGCTTCAGTCCACATAGAAGAAGCTAGGGTTTTTTGTGGTGAATGGAGCTAAGGGAGAATATGAAGGAGTAAAAAAGAAAAAAGTTAGCTACTTTTAGGGTTTGTCTTGTCTGGTTTGGTGTTTTGATTGATTGGGTTTTATCTTCTATGAGAAATTCTGAGCTCCCACAGTCTTCTGAGAGAGTAAAGTTAAAAACCCTACTCTTAGGTGTGAACGGCGTGAGAAGTTAAAAAAGAAAAAGAAAAAATCAAAAGGGTACCCTTTTTCCTTTCTCTAATTTCTGGAGAAAGAGACAGAAAGATAAAGACTTTAGAAGGAGGAGGAGACGAGGGAGAAAGAGACAGAGACAGAGGGACAAGATAGGAGGAGTAACTGGGTGAGAGTGAGCTGAGAGAGGTAATAATATGAAACAGCTATACTAACTTGTGTCTGAATGAAGAAGAATCCCCACCCCAACAGTGGCGCGTGGTACCAATCCTCCAATCAGAGTTTGCTGACAGGATTAGGTGAAGCCCACTTGCTATGCTTCTGGAGATTAGTATTGAGATGATGATTTTTCAAAAAAAGATAAAAACATAACACATTAACCTGTCCTCTGCTATGAAAGATTTGAACTTTAGTCAATCTTTGATCTAAACCTTGAATGTGACGTGAAATTTCTTCTTCCATGGGTCAAGTTTTGATTTATTAGGTGAAGAATTTGGGTGTCTTCCTTCAAACCTTAGTTTATTTTTTGTTAGGTAAAGAACTTGTGAGATGACTATTTTAGATTAGAATATGACTTTTGCTTGTACCCAAATAAGTCAATAATTGGTATATTTTTATTTTAAGTAAACATGTAAACATGATTAACAAGCCTGCTTATGATGACCCTTTTTACGTGTCATTACAAAAAGTTCATAATCAAATATCTTTTGAGAACGAAATATAAACTTATTAAGACAAATTTGGGCTGGTAAATTTGGTGCCAATTAAGTAGCGTGATTTAACTTATTTTTAAACTATTTTTAAACTTAAGTTATAACTACAATTAATGCTTGTCTAAGAGAGAGAATGTTGGATAATTTTGTCCTTCCCCATAATATTGGACAACTATTAATTGTATTTTTTCTATTTTTCAATAATTTATTGGTTAAGTTACGTAATTTAATCCAGAAAAAAGTAATAAAGTGACCCAATAAATGATCTTCTCCCCCTTGGACAAGCATTAATTGCAGTTGTAACTCAAGTTTTAAAATGGTTTAAAAATCGGTTAAGTTGCACTACTGTATTGGTACCAAATTTTAAAAATTAAAAACATTTGATCCAAAGGTAATAAAAGTCCAACATTCTGTCCTGCAAGGTTTTCAATACCGAAAAATATCAAACATATGTGTCATTTGTGACACAGGTTCAATATAATCACGAATATCTAATATCTTACTAACATAAATGGGAAAATGGAGTGTGACAAACTAAGATGATATCTGTATGATCTAACATGCATCATTTTTGCTTGTAGGTCTCGATTTCTCCAACTTTATGCTAAACTACACGTGCTAAACTGCAGTGGAGAAATCTTGTCTTCTCTCATTGAATGCTAGACAACATTAGAGAAAACATGTCTTCTCTCACCGGATACTAAATAGCATTAGAGAAAACTTTTATGTTCTCCAACTGAATGTTAAATTGTATTAGAAAACCTTTATGGGATTGAAAACTTATATCCCCCTATGTCATGCTAAATTTATGGATATCCTTACTAAACTATATGTGTCAAAATGACATAGGTTTAAGGTCAATCTTTATATATGCCCAATGACCCTTAAAATGCTTAAAATCAACACAAAACTTAAGGCTTTCATATGTATTATGACTATACACAAGAACAGTTATTACTGAAGATAAAAGAGTAATCATCTATGTTAATAAATAATCATAATGTCATAATACATCAAAATATACAAACTTTTAAGGAGCAAATATAATGATCCCTAATTACTAATGTCTAAGGACTTTAACGCGCCTATACTAGATATATGTTTAACAAACACTAGTAGGTGAAGTCCTTTAGTTGATGGATCAGCTAACATCTCCTCAATTCTGATGTGCTTCATTTCAGCGTCACCCTTCTGAATCAACTCCTTTATTGTCAAGTACTTGACCTCCAAATGCTTAGACCCTGTAATATTCTTGTTGTTGTTACTGAACAATACTGCAGCAAGATTATCACAATATACCGAATGGGTCTAACTATCAAATTTACCACAAACAACTCAACAGCTCCATAACATGCAATAAACTTTGCATGCATATTCAAGGAAGTTATCAATGTCTGCTTGACACTCTTTCATGATACTACACCATCTGCCAACATAAAAATGTAACTCGAAGTGGATTTGCGATCATCCGGACACATAGCAAAATCAGAGTATGTATACCCTTTAAGGTTTAAATCGTTAACTTTCCTGTATGTCAACGTATAATACTTAGTACCTTTTAGTATCTCAATTAACTGCATTCCAATGGTCCATACCTGGGTTAGCCAAATATCGACCCAGTAGTCCGACAACAAATGCAATGTCGGGTCTAGTGTACACCTGGGTATACATAAGGCTACCAATTGGACTAGAGTACGGGACATTCCTCATAACCTCTCTCTCAACTTCATTCTTTGGATACTGTGCCAAAGGTAATCTCTCACCATGAGAGATATGTGATACAACAGGTTTACAGTAAGCCATATTAAAACTCTGTAGCACTCGCTCACTATATGTTCTTTGTAAGAGGGTCAACGAGTGTTAAGATATGTTTCGGCGAATCTACAAACTGAGGACAAAAGATGTTTCACCTAAATCTTTTATGTCAAAGTGTTTGGCCCCAAAAGTTGCTTTACCACAGGCAACATGGTCAAATTATTTGACAAGAGCAAGATATCATCCTCGTACAGTAATAGAAAGATAACTTTGCTCCCCCTGACCTTATAGTATAAGCATCTTTCAACTTTGTTTTTCACAAAGCCGAATGAGGTCAAAACCTTATCAAAATTTAGGTACCATTTTCTAGAAGTTGTTTCATACCGTATATTGATTTAGTCAACTTACAAACTTTCTCAGTTGCATCTTGATCCTGAAACCCTTCAAGTTGCTCCATATAGACCTCCTCATAAAGGTCACGATTTAGGAAAGCGATCTTAACGTCCATCTGATGTAGCTCCACGTCATAATAAACTACTATTGCCATAATCACTATAAATGCATCATTCGATGATACAGGAGAGAAGGTAACATTGAAGTCAACTCCTTCTCTCTGAGTGAATTCCCTGGCAACCAAATGCGCTTTAAACCACTCAACTTGACCCTGTCTGTCCTTCTTGGTCTTAAATAGCCACTTGTAACTGATAGGCCTACAATGTTGAGGTAAATCAACATGTTCTCATACCTTATTATAACTCATAGACTATACATCTCATCCTTCATCTCTTCCCACCACATATCCTCATAGGGTCTAAAAATGGCTTTTGTAAAAGTAAGTGGATCCACAACATATCCTATATCATAGTTTTGCTTACTCAAGTAGACTATGTAATCTGGTGAGATAACAGGTCACCTCTGTCTGGTGGATTTACACAACCTTATAGGTTCTTGTACCTCATAAACCTCTTCTTAAATAGGTATAGGTTCCTGTGCTTGCATAGGCATAGTACTTGGATCTACATCCACCGAACCTAACTATATGAGAAGTGGATACAAAATAAACACAGTATCTGTCCTGCTATCTCCTAAAGGATATGAAGATCTTCCCTCATCATGGACATCGTATTTCAGAAACTTAGTCGTCTGCGATTCTACTATTCTGGCCCCTCCTTCTCTACAGTAAAATCTGTAGCCCTTAGAGTGACCAAATAGCAACGAGTGGAACGAGGTTGCAATTTGCTCTCATAAGGATTACATAGCCTTACCTTAGCAGGGCAGCCTTATACACGAATGTGCACAAGGCTTCGCTTCCATTATTTCCAGAGTTTAAAAGGAGTCTTGGATACTGACTTACTTGAGACTCTTCAAGATATACAATGTCGTCTTGATGACTTTGTCCTAAAGGTATTCGGGTAGGTTAGTCCTACTCTGCATTGATCTCATCATGTCCTTTAGGGTACGATTGCGCCTTTCGGCCACACCATTTTACTCAAGACTACCTAGCATAGTGAACTAAGTCATTATTCCAACTGATTCCAAATACCTGGCAAAGGAACCCTTTTCTTGTCTT
>JAOTAX010000196.1:33714-51633 GCA_025629825.1 Erythroxylum guanchezii | reverse complement strand
TATAGCTCCGAGTTGGAGAATGCATCGGTATAGCTAGATTAGCATGGGTAATAGTTTATTCCGTGTGTTGATCAATGTGTTGAGATTTGGATATGGTATTTTGTAGAATTTTAGTGCTTAATACATGAAATCTCATGTATGTCATTCGGATTTTGCATAAACCCACTTAATCTGCCTAGTTGTGTGTGATTGAGTTAGGAGTGTTTTTATTCGGTTGACTAATTGTAATTGCTTATCCAATTTTTCGCACTAAGGTTTTTAACAAGATTTAATTAATCGAGTTGATTAATTAGATTCTTGGACTTAAATAGTTTTAAGGTTGATCTTTCGAAACTTAGTGGATTCCAACCCCGAAAATTATTTTGAACAATGATAACCCGAGCCACATTTTCAAGAGAGCTTTAGTAAATTAATTTCAATCTTAGTTAATTTCCAATTGATTTCAATCTTAGTTATTTCCAATTGATTAATTTTCGACTTAGGCTAGTAAAAAATCAATTTCTATACGGTTCCATCGAGAGAGACGACCTGAAGTTCAGCTTGCTGCAATCTTGGAATTAATTTATTTTGACCGGTTTTCAAGGTCGATTTTCCTAATCGAACTACAGAGCTGCGATCACACATCAATACTCAACTCGTGGGCATTAAATCACACTTACCATCCATTAAACAATTTCTATCCTAGTCTTCATTGACAACCCACCCACCAACCCTAACTTGCGATTTCGTTGATTGCATTGTTGTCTTGTGCCATTGCAGGTTTGTTTCACAACTTCAACACAATGCCAAGGAAATAGAGCGACTCCCGCAGGTTAGCCACTCCAATATGTTTTGCTGCAGACTTCACTTTTCTACCACAACCACGTCAACCACTGATCAACCTCCTGCAACAACACACGCGCAAACAGCAACACATACAACACCTTAATTTCGGCACTTCCATAATAGAGAACCTTTCTTTAACCTTTTTCTTTATATTTATGCTTCTTTAACATTGAGGATAATGTTGGTCTAGGTGTGGGGGAAAGGATCGGAGTTTGGTGTGTGACTATTTTTCAGTTGTTGTGTAATTTTTGTTAATTTTTGCATGATTGTTGTGTGTTAAACCATGAAGCTTTATCATATTAGTTTGGATGAGATTGAGTATATGCATGAAATTAAATTGGGCTAAGTAAGTTTTAGGGCGAATCCTGTTGATTGATTGCAATAATTGATCTTGTAAACTTAGTCACAATTTTGACGCTTGAGTGATGAGGAATGTGTAGAATTGAAGTGAATTCTTAACTTGAACCTATGAGCGAAATTTGAGCTTAAATGACATCATCTTTATGTCATACTATTTCTTTGAATTGTGTGATGCTCCTCTTTTCATGTTGCCTTCAGAATTTGCATGGAACCTGTTTGAATTTATTTGATTACATGGGATATAGAATGATTAAGGCCTTCCTTGTTTTTACACCTTTTATCTTAAAAATGACCCACTTAGTTATTTTCCTTTTGCAAACACGTTTGAGCCTTTAACCTTGTTTTTCAATTAATCACCTTACATTGAAACGCAAAAATCCCATTAGCCTTATCCTATCACAAGTTGGATGAAGCATTGAGTAATTTGGGACTTTTGTTCTGTATTGTGTTCTGAGATATTTTTATGGGTACTTCTACTCGTGTATTTATTATTTTCTCTTGTTTTTATTGTTTTCCCTTGATCTTAGCATTATTCGAAAATGAAAAAAAAGGAAAAAAGAAAGAAAAAAAGAAAAGAAAAGAAAATGGAAAAAAAGAAGAAGAATAAAGCATAGTAGCACGAGTTAGCATGAGTGGTTGTAACCCTTTGTGTGTCATGTGTTTATCTCAGAATTTTAAGTTATTATCCCTTTTACTTGATAATTTGTGAATGCTTGTGATTAAACTTTTGTCATTTTTACCTCACCCATTAACCTAGCCCTATTACAACCCTGAAAAAAGTCCCTATGATCTATTAGCTCATGTGATTTGAATGAATGATAACTGATAAAATTGCAAGCCTATGGTAGTGCAATATGTTAGAGAGAAAATTGAGAGAAACACTTTGCCCTCAAACACTTGAGTGTAAGAGCGAAATCCGTGGAAAGAATTCATTTTGATTTCATATTTGCTTTTGAACAAAGATGTCGTATTTTGACTTTGTTTATTTGTATAAGTGAAAAGTGATCATGATATGTGTTGCAACTTAAGTCTTACTGGTCCAAGTTAATGGATTGTGTGCACTTAATCTTATGAAGGATGAATTGACTGAGTGTAGTGGTTTGACATGTTTGATCGAGGGCGAGCAAAGGTTTGGTATAGGAGAATTTGTTAAGTTATCAATTTACGCTTATTTTGTATTTAATTCTCTTTAATGGGTTGAAATATACTAAGATTCAGTCTTTAACAATAATCAACATGCTTTTTTCATTGTCGACCAAAACAGATGCAAGTTGGACATTGTTAAGAGGGAACAAGATTTGGTAAAGATGAGCCAACACATTAACAGACAAAAAGATTCAGTCTTTAACAATAATCAACATGCCTTTTTCATTGTCGACCAAAACAGATGCAAGTTGGACCAACGCATACCTTAGGAGGCTCCAGCAGTTGAGTCCTCAGCTTATCGTTAAACTAAGAATCGTCACCTGAGACGAAGCCGGAGGAGAAGGAGAGAGAAAGAGCTATGCGAATGCTTGTTGAAGAGTAAAAAGCTCTATCAGCGCATAAAGATAGAACATTCGAGAGTCTGGGTTGAAGAATAAAAGGCTCTTTTAGTGTGTAATAATAATAATAATAATAATAATAATAATAATAATAATAATAATAAAAAAGATAAAACATTCGAGAGTGTCGGTTCAAAATAGCAAAGATTGTGTGGCCGTTAGATGAAATAGGCGAACGAGATGGATTGCATAGTCGTTCATCCCGTTCCCCCTTAGTATACTTTAGGAGGCTTCAGCAGTTAAGTTCTCAGCTTATCGTTAAATTGAGAATCGTCACTTGAGACGAAGCCAGAGGAGAAGGAGAGACAAAGAGTTGTGCGAATGCTTATTGAAGAGTAAAGAGCTCTATCAGTGCGTAAAGATAGAACATTCGATAGTCTGGGTGAAGAATAAAAGGCTCTTTTAGTGCATAATAATAATAATAATAATAAAGATAGAACATTCGAAAATGTCGGTTCAAAATAGCAAAGGTTGTGTGACCGTAAGAGAAATGAACAAACAGGATAGATTACGTGGTCATCCATCCCGTTCTCCCTTAGTATAATATACTTAATAAAAGTTGTTCGATGATTACTTGTCTGTTTCTTGCACAAGTAAAAATCGATAGTTTTTTTTCTTGACCAAAAAGTTGTTTTTATTGGGTATGGGCTCTTCCAAATACTTTGGGCTTTTCTTTTTGTTTTAACCTTCACTGAACTGGCAAGTGGAAGAATTGAACATGACGAAGCATGTTACTACTGTATGTCTAGTGTTAGTCTTGTTTTTTGCTCTGTTGTTTGATCCCAAAAAGAACATGACATTTGATGCTATATCTGTCTGTATGTACAGAATGATTAATGTAACGTTGCTCTGGAGAATAAAAAAAGACAGCAAATTCTGGTAAGAGTAAGAGGCATTCCATATATAACAGAAGGGAAGTAGATGTTGCGGCAGCAGCGGCAGCAGCAATACGTATATAACCAGTAATAGCTGAGGGTTGAATCTAACTAATGCAAAAAAAACTAGAAGATGGAAACAAGAAAACAAAACTCTTCTTAAGTTACAGAGCGTAGTGAAGCTTCTTTATCTGATACCACTTGAACTTCATGTGTAATCACAGTAATTGTAGTTTTTTGGTCTTCTTCATCACCAACTTGCAAAGGCTCCAAAGAATCCACGATGTCTCGCATTAGAGGCCTTGCTTTTGGATTTCTGTTCAAGCAGTGATAAGCTAACATTGCAGCCTTATGGATTCCTTTAACGGGATAATTTCCTTCTAACCTTGGATCAACTATGTTGAGCAGTTTCTTCTTCTCTTTCAGCAAAGGATGAGCCCAGTCTGCCAAGTTCTGCTCTCTTGCTGGTCTTGATTTGTCCAACGATTTCCTTCCTGTCAGAAGTTCAAGTAGAACAACACCAAAGCTGTATACATCACTTCTTGGTGTCAGATGGCCTGCACTCAAGAGTATCATAAGGCAAGCATTTATTTATCAGCTTCTTTTCCAGTTCATATGGAGATATATATATATATATATATATATATGAATATATATGGACAACAATTGCTATCTACTTGCTTTCAAGTGTATATTCATGACTTCAAGGCTAAATCATATTGAGGGCACAGGCTTCAAAACCCTTCCGACAACTACTAGTGATGACACAGAAGTACGTACAGACCATTCAGGGGGCACAACTTGCCTGTCATAATATATTCAGGTGCCGCATATCCATAAGTTCCCATTATGCGAGTGGAAACGTGAGTTTTGTCTCCCATTGGTCCGTCTTTTGCAAGACCAAAGTCGGAGAGCTTTGCATTGTACTCCTGTTTATGTATAACAAAAAATCATTAACTGTAGTCTCACTCTAGTTTTCACGAGACCGACTAATACGATGTATATGTGCATATATATCTGTTTCTGTTAAATTGGCAAATAGTATCTTATGTCTCTACAGAAGAAATGAACCGTCTAAATTTAAGATTCATGAGGTGAATGCGAAAACCAGTCAGCAGCACAGTTAAAACCTAAAAGGGACTTGAACTAGGAGTAAGTTCTTGTTGTTCACAACAGATGCATTATGAAGAGGAATAAGTCAGAATGATCTTCATAATTTCTCCATGAGTATATTATAAACCCCAAGTTAAAACGAAGCAAAAGCCTTCTCCTTAGTTATGAAGTTTGTATGTTCAAACATGGAGAGAAAAAGTAGGGAGGTGTGTTGGCTTTCAATGAACTCACCAGGTCTAGTAGAATATTAGATGTCTTAAAATCTCTATAGATTACAGGTTTTTCAGCTTCATGGAGAAAGGCAAGTCCTTTTGCAGCACCAAATGCAATCTTCATCCTAACAGACCATGGGAGAGGATGCAATACTCCTGCAATACAAGTCACAAGTAGAGATTTATCCAAGGGAAAAGAGACACAGAAGGAAAAGCAGAGAGCCTGGTCCAATCTATAATGTTTAACAAATTTGGATAATTTAAATATGTTGGAGGGCAGAATTCTAGCATTAACAACAGCCTGAACATCTCTGCATATATCATTAGCAGAATTGCACAAAACTCCAAGCATGTTCCAAGAGACGGCAAACATATGTTATTTGGGATAATTCCTAATCAAAAGAAAGAACGATCTTTAGATTGTTGCGCACCTCATTTCTTTCAATCGCTTATGGGTCCAGAATAGAGTATTATCACACAAGAGAATACGTAGCATCAGATGCCAGTATTCTAACTTTTCCAATCTAATTACACCAGCAATGACTTTAGCTCTTGCCCTTCTGTGAATCTAAGTTTGCAGTAGTTACATTGAAGGAGGGGATGGAGGTAAGGTCCTTCAGATTCATAACTTGCCCCTCTTCTAAACCATTGACTATTACGTTTATTGTTCTCCTAGAAAATTCTCTTGTTCACGACATATTTAGATTTTACCTTTCTATTGCTCCCATGAGAATCTTGTAATCAACTACTAACAAGTACTCCACAAGTCATAATTACCTACAGTTTGAGCAGAAAATTAATAAGCACTTACGCGAGAATAGATTGTTTTCCACACTACCCCGAGCCATATATTCATAAATGAGAACTCGATGTTCATCTTCGCAGCAGTATCCAATCAATTTGACCAAATTTGGATGAGAAAGCTGGCCCAAAAATATGACTTCTGCCTAATAATACTCAAGATACATGGATCAAATTCATGGAGTACGAGAAGAAAATATATGCATTGGGGTGGATGATATGTCTTATTAATGACATTAGCTTTTAAGCAGAAATATAAAAAAGGAATAAGATCAAAGTATTACCAGCCATTCTCTGTGGCCTTGATAGCTGTTATCACCATCATGGACCTTGACAGCAACTGGAAGTGGCTCAAGTCCTTCTCTTAGATCCTCGGTAATGAAACCCTTATAAACGCTGCCAAATCCTCCTCCGCCCAAGACACGGTCATGCCTAAAGTTTCCAGTGATCACTTTTAATTCATCAAAAGTAAATGCAATCAATGGATTTGCAGCCAAGTCTCGCCGGAGGTCTTCTACTTCTTCAGGATTTGAAGGCAACTTTCTGTCATCCTTCCTTGGTCTCCCTGATGAATGTTGATCTATCGGTGACTCTAATATATAACAAAGTTCAGTATAGAAGCTCTATAGCACATGAAGTTCTGAATTTCATAGCATAACAGGGCCTTTAAAATCATTTGCAGTTGAATGTAATCTGGAATGGAAGAACCATATCCAGAAGAACTAAAAAGTTAATTTGACTTGTTTTTGAGAAACAGAGTAAACCATATTTGTTAAACAAAGAAATAAAAGGAGATGAATATTCATCGTATAATATTAAAACTAAAAACGTTAAGATAAGCATCAGCCCACAACTATTGGAAGTGTTCACTTTCCACGTAAGAGAGGGAATAAAAGGTCGTCACCTTTCGAAGAGGGAAACAACCAAAAAACGAATGAAAAGCTACATCTTTTTCCATTGTTTCATTATTTGAAGTTGCAGAAACTAGACAGACCCGATTCTTGTCTAATCAGTACTTTCTATTCTGATTTATGCGAAAAGAGACAAGAACAAAGAGACTGAGAAACAGGAGAAAAGCAAGGAAAACAGAGAGAATTTACAGAAGATTATGTCTTGTATAATATTGTAAAAGAATTAGTCATCAGGATCAAACTTTTGTCTCTAGAAATTAGAAAAAAACTCTGGTACGAAGCTAAAAGTTAAATCTTCAGACCAGAAATTCTAAAACAGAGAAAACAGGGTATGAACCGATCCACGCAAAATCATGCTTGTTTTTAGGTTATTGCAATTGATATCAACCTGAGAAAACAGGGTATGAGCAACAAGCTTCGTAATAACACGAAAGATGAAACCAACCTGGCTTTGCATTAGCAGATACTCTGTGAACTGGAGGCTCCATTCCACACCAACAATTTCCCATTATTACAGAAGAACAGGAACAAGCACAAAATAAGTCTAATTTCACCACCAGCAACAACAACAACAATCCATCACTTGGAAGAAACGACACCTAATGTAGAAACATGAGACGAATTGAAGTCAAAATAAGTGAAGAAAAACACTTGCAGAAACTACGTTTTCTTCTATGAAAATGAGAGGCTTGAAGCAAAAGGGTTGATGAGAGAGAAAGCAGGGGAGAAAATTTTTGTTGTTGGTATGGTGGGAGTGATACGAATGATGAGTTTTTGATGTTGAAGTGGGGGCTAGCTAGTGCTTTGGCTATGGCGGAAGTGGGCCCACCAAAGAGGCATTGGTAATTGGTTCTTCTCTATGTGGCTTTTGTAAAAATACAAAAAACAAAAAACGTGTTAGGCTTTCGTGGCCATTCTCTTTGAGTGCGCATTTTAATTTCCCACCGATCTCTTTCCATCACACTCATCTTCTCGTCTTCTGCTAAAACCATTTATTATTATTATAAAATGCTCACATCTACAAGAAACTCAGCAACTGCTTACCCACCATCTTTGCTTCATGTATTATCAATAAACTCCATCACTACGCAACAAAATCATCTCTTCTGATCATAAAACAACAACTGTATTTAACCATACAAGTAAATCTGATGTGGGTATTACCAAGTTTCAATTTTTATGTGATGGAACTCAAAAATATCAGATCTTTTGTTCTCTTCGGAAAACAAGGACAAAACGATAACAAAGTACGACACAAGTATCACTTTTGGTCCTCTAACCCAAAACTCCATTTTTTCTAGAATCGTGGTTAAATATTCAACGCCGTTTCGGAGGTTCCGAACACTGTGCTATTTAATTTTTCTACACAATGTAAACCCCGCATAAATATGTGGTGTGAATGAAATTTAACGAAACAGAACAGTAACACTATAACGAGGATCTGGTCCATCTTGAGAAGCCTTGTTATCATACTATTTATTCATTAGTCTTTTCTTCTGAATATAGTTAATTTAATAAGAAGAAAAAAACAGGAACTTGAAACCAAGAGAGTGATTAGAAATGAGCATGAAGTTGCAATTTTAATGGCCTGCAAAGAATCATGGCTATGAACATGTCAACTCATGGAAGCAATACCAAACTGTCGGTATAGTGCACTTGCCCCCATCTTGAGTACGACGACGATGATTATGATGACGTGTTGAACTATCATATGATTCAAGGCCCAAGGCTATATTGACGTAAAAATTCATATAACATTTTTTGGGTTACCATCCCCAAATCCGGTTCTGCAAGTGTCATTAGTTTGAACACATTGAGAAAGGCAGTACAGAAGCACAGGAAAAAGGTTCATGTGGGTTTTAACAACTTCCACCGCCAAACTTGAACCAATGAGTAGAGAATTGAACAGAAGTGGAAAAAGATCATACGCGTGATCCGGACAGGAGTACCCTCTTACTCGAATGCTGTTGGTTATATGAAAACATTCAAGTGTACAAGCAGCAGCAAAATTGATCTGTGTTCCATATCAAAACGTGTGCCTGTTTGCATATCTGTACCAAACAGTAAAATTAGTGCAAGAATACATCTCACACACTGTTTCTCAAAGATCAATCTCCTTAAAGCTAAATTACCAATAAAATGAATAACCTGGTAACTAGGAATGTTAACAAACTAGTCAAAGAATTATTCTGTTTCTTTCTGACTTTGACGTTAGAGGAAACAAAATCTGTCACTGTATTTCTCTTTGTGGATTCAACACAGAACGTGGAATGTTAGTCAATGGCGGGTCCAATCTCATCCCACGTCTGGCTATCTGTCCTTACTTTGTTTCTGGACTAGAAAAGCCCTGGATGATGAGAAGACGTAGTTTGATAAGGCCGGATATGAAAGGACAAAGCTGAACTCCACTTGGCTGCCGTGTCTTTGAACCCACCAAACCAAACCAAACCAAACCAAACCGAATGCCAAGTCAAAAATTGTCGCTTTCTGCAGATACTAATGCTTTACAACTAGTGGCAACTGATATAATAATGACTTTAAGCCATTTATCTTTGTATCTATCTATCTTAGGTGTTTAAAGGTCGAGTGATAGACAAGTTTTTCTTAATCATAATCATCATCATAATTCGTTGGTATATCCTCCATAAACAAAACTGAAGCCAACTCTCTCAGTATCTTCTCTGGTTACATATAATAGCAATTAAGATGGATAACCAGATAGATAGGTAGATAGTTAATTGGGAAGTATAATTGATCATGATCATAACGTAATCCCTATAACAAAAATGATTTTATGTTAGTTTTGATTGAACCACACGATTACCATCAGTAAAATTCACATTATAGCCCATAGTAGAAAAGTCAATTAATTTACAGATACTCTTGACAATAATGAGAAAAAGACAATAATGGCTTCTCATATTGACTTGACACTTATTGTACAGATAATTAGATGGTAATATTGGAGTATTATTATAGTTAATCTTTCACTAGATGATTATAAATACTGGTTTTGGTACATTGCAGATGAACTAGGTACAATTATAAACTACCTTTTCAATAATACTATACCTAAATGCATCTTGTTGGAAGGTCAATCATTTCATCCAGTGGTTGATTCTGAACTTGGTCCTTCCCATTCCAAGATGGTCATATGCTTATTTCAGGATCCATAATCATTGACTTGGAACTGGGACCAAACAAGCTTTTGTTTTCTTGACATATTTCATGCTTTGCTTTGCATGGCCACAAATTCCATGCAACTAAGAGAAGAAAAACGCAATTTTCTTCTGCTATTGTACATTATAACCTAATTACAATACTAATTCTATCTGCAAAAATGAAATCCTAATCCTATATATGTGCATAAATGACTGACTTCATTCAGACTAACTGATATAATCTTTCACATGCAATCCCTGAAATAATCTTTCCTTGGCTAGGGATAAATTGCAGATTGAACTACCCGCAGATTATCATGTAAAGTTGTTCTTACTTTCTTTACCTATGGAATTTTGACAAGGAGGGTAGGTAACTGTTCGTCCATTTCTGTTTTCTTAGTGTAAAGGAGTGCATATGTATGCACTACTGACAGTATAATAGAACGATGTGCCAAGCTCTCGTAGCACCAAAAGTAAGTTTATACATATCCAATAAGTTCCATTTTTTCTACTTGTACGATTACTATTTGTTTTACTCTTGGGTGATATTAACTGGAGTAGTCATCAAATCAATTCAACCAAATCATCCATCTGACTATTATAATGTCCCCAGGACAGAAATTCTTTTTTCTCTGTTGCACTACATTTCCTGCTTACCAAAGCAAGCAAGGTACTTTAGTTGAATCAAATTATGATGATTCAGAGCATAACATAATGAATTTCTGAGAAAAACAATCTGATTCCAATCAACAAAGCAATTTTTCTTTTTTGTAGTTCTTCATATAGAGCAGGTTCAATGATGCAAGTTTTAGACTGTGTGAGGTAAAACTTGAATTGTAAGTTCTTGAGTGAGGCCCTTGATTATGAACTTGTGATTATTCAATGAGATTGAAACCCAATTTACGCAATGGTTTAGTGAATCGATGAGTTTTAGTAGGTTTGATCATTGCTTTAATTTCTTGTGAAGTTATATGAATATTTTTTCAGCAGATTGGCTTTTGGTTGCTACTGTCTAGCTACTTAAGTTTGCAGACAGGTTTATACATTAATCTTTAATCTGTGATCCTACAAGAGATGTTTCTGTGTAGCTTCAGAGCTTTATACTTTAAACTTTAACCTGTGATCCTACAAGAAAAACTCAAAATTTCTAACCAAGAGATGTATTTGTGTAGACTTGAAGCATTATCAGGTTTACATTGTCACTGGTATTCTCTGGTTAGTATAGTTTGTAGAAAAGACTTCATAAGAAAGACATTGCAGCTTAACTTTCATGCCAATACCAAGAGTCTTGTGTCACCAGAAAAAGAAAATGAAGTTATCATCTTAGTAGGCCAAAAAATTATCACTATGAAAAGAAGGAAGGTGGAGAGTGGAGAGACGGTATTCTGAAGAATGATTGAAGTCACACGCTTCTCTCTTGGTTGTATTTATGGCATATGATGGAGTTTTATGCAGGTATAATTTGTACCTGATCTAATGCTTAGATAGTGCACTACACCAAGAACGTATTGAACTTCCATAGCTAGAGCTAGCTATCTAGCTGGCTAGCTTTGAAGGGAAAGGATCATCATAGGACTTACAGAATTTATGTCAGTAATTTTTCTTTTTTTGCAGCCTTGAAAGCCTTTGAACACACGCAACTTTACCATTGAATTGAATTCTTCTTTTCAAATCATAAGTCAGGCTCCTGGAGCACTATTTAATCCCCAACAATCCATGTGGTTCTTTCATGGCAGACATGGCTAGATATCTTCAATGTTTTGGGGGCCTATTTCTCTATCTTTCACTTTCTTTTACTAGCTCCATGTCCAACTCTCACGTGAAGTTCTTTAGCTTTGCCCCAGCAGCAATCTTAGTCATGATTCATTCTCTTTGTTAACTTCCATATTCGTCTTTTCTTTTGCAGGTTTACATCGTTTATTTAGGACTCAACCATTTTAGTGATCCAATCATCGCTTCAATGTCTCATGTCCAACTCCTCTCTACTGTCTTTGAAGGGTGTGCTTTATCTTCTTTTCCCTATTTGTTTATCATCATTACATAGCATCTTAGGAATTCATTGATTGTTCTCTTTCCAATTTCTCCTTTAGTGAAGAAGAAGCTAAGCAATCCATGCTCTACAGCTACAAGTATAGTTTCTCTGGTTTTGCAGCAAAAGTCAGCTCAGTACAAGCAGCTTCCTTGGCCAGTAAGAAATTAGAATTTGTAATAGTTTACATTTTGGACACATTGGTTCATCAGGATGATTCTTGACAATGCTTAAATTGAGTGTGTTGTGACAAGAAGATAGGAATTGCATGCAGACATAACAGGAGTTGTATCAGTATTCAGAAGCAAGACACTGAAATTGCACACAACAAGAAGCTGGGACTTCTTGGGACTCACCCTGGGAAGCAGAAGCAGAAGCAGAAACAGTGCAGTACCTCCATTAATGCAGCTGAAGTTTGGTGATGGAATCGTTGTTGGGATATTTGATACAGGTCTTGCAGTTTCGTTCTTTAACCTCAAAAAAGTGAATAAACTGTACTTTTTGTAGTACGTACCATCTTAATGGTTTGAATCTGTGATGGTAATGTATAAGGTATATGGCCGGAATCTCCGAGTTTCAAGGAGCAACCAGACGTAGGTCCGATTCCATTTTCATGGAAGGGGCAATGCTTTAGAGGAGAAAAGTTTGAACCGGAAATAGCATGCAACAGGAAGCTAATCGGTGCAAGATATTATCTAAAAGGTTTTGAACAACAATTCGGACCACTGAATGCAAGTGGGAATCAAGAGTATCGATCAGCTCGAGACTTTCTTGGACATGGAACGCACACAGCTTCAACAGCAGTTGGATCCATAGTGAAGAACGTGAGCTTCATGAACGGTTTAGGAGGAGGAACCGCCAGAGGTGGAGCTCCAAGGGCGAGGCTCGCCGTGTACAAAGTATGTTGGAGCAAGAAACTTGAAGGGAAATGCGCTGAAGCTGATATACTCGCCGCCTTCGACGACGCCTTGCACGACGGCGTTGACGTGATATCTGCCTCATTTGGTGCAACACCGCCCCTACCTCCATTCTTTGCTTCAAGTTCTGATATTGGTTCTTTCCATGCAATGCAACGTGGGATTAGTGTTGTGTTCTCAGCTGGAAACGACGGTCCTGATCCTTCTCTGGTGCAAAACGTCGCTCCCTGGAGCATATCTGTTGCTGCTTCTTCCATTGATCGTACATTTCCAACCAAATTAATCCTGAACAGTAACTTCACTGTCATGGTATGGAAGTAATTAAGAGTACATAAGGAAGTTTCTCAGAGTTTTTTAAACTAAAATTGCTGGTAATGATTGTTCAGGGACAAAGCTTGATCACTGAAAAAATGGGAGGAAAACTTGTTTCTGCAATTGCTTACTTCACTGATGGGTACTTGTACCTGTCCCTGTAACACCATCTCTTTAACTTGATCCTTTTATGAATTATGCATAAACAACTTCAGATTGCATTTTCAGGGCTTGCATGAAGGACAATTGGAACAAAAGAGTAGCCACAGGGAGGATTATTCTATGCTTCTCGACCATCGGACCAGTTGCAGCAGTTGAAATTGCACAAGCTGCAGTGAAGTTGGCCAATGGATCTGCTCTTATCTTCGTTGAGCCTCCAACTAAGCAGATTGCCAGTGTTGATCCAATCCCAACCATTCGGGTGGATATTAAACAAGGGACTCAGATTCAACATTTTCTTGCTCAGTCCCCCAGGTAAACATTTTCCTTGTTTCAGAATGTTTATAATCGACTTTTGTTCAAGGAATGAAATGGAATAACAAGAAGGTTATGAATCAATGAATACAGACTCCCAGTATTGCAGATATTACCGAGTAGAACAGTTCTTGGGAAGTCACCTGCGCCTGTTGTGGCACCTTTCTCTTCTAGAGGTCCAAGCTCCATTTCACCTGACATTCTCAAGGTGTATATTAATGGAGTCTTCACTCCTTTCTGGATTTTACTGACAGGGGATTATATATAGAACTAACCTTTCGTTCATTCTTTAGCCAGATCTTACTGCTCCAGGAATCAACATCTTAGCAGCTTGGCCGCCCAAAACTCCTCCAACTTTGTTACCTTTTGATGATCGATCTGTAACTTGGAATTTTCAGTCAGGAACATCCATGTCTTGCCCTCACGTTGCAGGAGTAATCGCGCTACTCAAATCTGCACACCCTGATTGGTCTCCTGCAGCCATAAGATCTGCTCTAATGACCACAGGTAGAGATTTAAAGCAGATTGAACTGGATTTCATCGAAGAAACTTTCTTCTGATCATATGATCTCGTCGTCTCTTTCTTTTCTCAGCAAGTACAGTGGACACAAGCTTTGACAGTATTCTAGCCGGTGGATCTATGAAAGTTTCTGATCCTTTTGAAGTGGGTTCAGGCCATATGCATCCCTGGAAAGCTATAGATCCTGGTCTCGTTTATGACATGACAATCACAGACTACATTACCTTTCTCTGCAACATCGGGTACAGCCAAGAACAGATAAGGAAATTGATTCTTATCCCATCTCCTGGAATCGATACGAGATGCTCAACCACACGAAAATCCAATGCAGACATTAATTATCCTTCGATCACAATCTCTAATCTTCAGTCTTCTATGACGATAAAGAGGACAGTTCGTAACGTTGGTCTGAAGAAGACGACGGCATATTTTGGTAACGTCGTGAAGCCTGGAGGTGTGTACGTGGTGATATGGCCTCAGTTTTTGACATTCTCGTACCTGAAGAAGGAGGCGACTTACTATGTGACGCTGAAACCAAGGAAGTGTTCAGAGGGAAGATATGATTTCGGAGAGGTAGTGTGGTCGGATGGCTTCCACAAAGTGAGGAGTCCATTGATCGTGCATGTCAATACTATCTGTAATGATGACTCCATTACAGGGCATGATTCTTCTGCTAGTACTAGTATGATGCAGAACTTGTGATTGTATTTTCTGAGGTTTGATGGTTGTGTAATATGTGAGTTTTACGTAAGAAATATATATATTTTTGTCCAATTTTATTCTGTGTACTCTGACTCATAAAATCTCAATCATTTATTTTGCGAGATTCACGCGAGATTCATACAGAACTTATATAAATAAATGGTTGAGATTCATTAAATATAATAATACACTATAATATTAAATAGAGGATCTAAACTTGCCCTGATGTGAGCGCATATTTTCTGTGGTGTATCAAACTTGATTTAGGGTTTTTTTTTTCTTTTTAATGTAATGATATATTAAATCTAATAGATAGAATTGCAACATTTAATCTCAATAAAGAAATATATATGTAAACTAATTCTCTCTCTACTTTAATAAGCGTAGATAAAAATTAAATATAGAATATAGGTATCTATGCATCGGATTATCTATCAAGTCATCCGGAAAAAAAAAAAAAAGATAGTTAGAAAAAGAGAAATTAATTCGTAATTAAAAGATTTTTATTTATATTATGATAAATTTTACTTACAATAAATAATTTATTTTATTTATTTATGTGATTATTATTGTTAAAAAATGCCTAACTTACCTCTAAAAGTTAGCTCAAAAGGAGGAGGTTTGCACATTATTATAAATTCTTGAATGCCTTTGTAATTGTCCGATGTGGGATTTCTAACACATCCCCCTCAGTTCAGAGTAGGACTGGATATCTGATGGACATATTGCGCAAAGGGATATAATCGGGCACCGCCCCAAACTATCGAGACAAACCGGCTCTGATACCATTTTAGAAAGTGCCTAACTCACCCCCAAAAGCTAGCTCAAAAGGAGAAGGTTTGAACATTATTATAAATTCTTGAATACCTTTGTAATTGTCCGATGTGGAATTCCTGACAATTATTATTTTCAAGATTTGAATAGACACGAATAAATTACGTGTGATTTATAATTCACGGTTTATGTATGATTTATGTCTTTGATATTTGATAATTAAAAACTGAAAAACTTATTAATTTTGAATAGATAATAATATTTAGATTATTGAATTGGTGACTGTTTCAATTATATTAACGTTTATAAAATTTATGATTTTATGTTTTTGTATAAAAAATTTTGGACAGAAACAGAACAGGGATTCGGTAACGGAAGAATTTATCCCTTCTTTATTTCTCTGATTTTGGGATTTGGATTTAGCACGAGACCGCAGGCATATTACTGTGAATATTGGGCTTCTTTTGTTCATCTGTTAAATGATTTCTACTTCATCTTTTCAATTATGTAAGATCACCGTGTATTGCTTCATCTTTCGTAACTTCTGGAATTATGGTTTTGAATAGAAAATTTCAGTTTTTAATTTTAATTTCATCTTTTATATATATGATTATAATTAATTTATTAGTCACCAAAGTAGCCAAATTAATTTTAAATATGTTATCATATAATTAATATATTTTATGAAATGCTATTATGAAAATTTTATTAGTTGATATAGGAATTGAGGACTTCACCCAAATGTAAATTAATGTTCTATAACTAATAAATATAAAGGAGAAAATTGATATACTCTTATCACATATGTATAATTATCTAAAGATGCTAGATGTATTTGATAAAGTTTATTTAATTTTCTTATAAAGTTTAAATAACATTCTAATAATGGTGATGATAAGTATTGTTATATTTACTCAAAGGAAACTTGCAATATATTTAATATATGTGCTTCCTATCTAAATTTATTACTTATTGAACATTTATATGTTTGCAATTATTAGCTTTCGTTTTTAAGCTTCTTCTATTACCTTGTTCACTGGTGTTAATTTCTCTGAATGGAGCACACAAATCACTTTCCATTTAAGTACTTTGGATCTCAACTTAGCGTTATTAGAAGATAAGTCTTCTGACCTTAATGATACTAGTACAGAGGTTAAAAAGGCACACTATAAGGCGTGAGCAAGGTCTAACATTGTTATGTTTGAACTTTACGCGAATGACAATTGCCAACAACAT
The DNA here is from genome assembly GCA_025629825.1 of Erythroxylum guanchezii. Classification (NCBI taxonomy): domain Eukaryota; kingdom Viridiplantae; phylum Streptophyta; class Magnoliopsida; order Malpighiales; family Erythroxylaceae; genus Erythroxylum; species Erythroxylum guanchezii. Next base: position 34,867 of record JAOTAX010000196.1, on the reverse strand, counting down.
TAAGTTTACTCTTCCTAGCACTAAAAATAAAAATGCCAAAAATTTCCTTAAGCTTGCGGAAGATAAGTTTCGTTTTGTCGATAAGGCACTTGCAGGGATAATTATGGTTGAACTCATGACTATGAAGTTTAATGGGTCAAATAGTATGCAGCAACATGTCCTTGATATGACTAATATCGCAACAAGACTTAAGACATTGGGTATAGTTGTGGAAGACTCCTTCTTAGTACAATTTATCATGGACTCACTTCCTACTGAATATGGACTGCTCCACATCAATTATAATACATTCAATGATAAGTGTAATATCGATGAATTGTCCAGTAAGCTTATTCAGGAGGAAGCAAGATTAAAGAAACAAGGGGTTCATTCTATTAACTTAATGGGTTAAGGAGCTCGAAAGAAACTCAAACTAAAGACCAAGAATTTTAAGAAGAAAGGACCTGCTAAAGTTCCACAGATTGCTGATGGTGAAAGGAAGGGACAGAAGTTAAATAAATGCCACTTTTACGAGAAAGAAGGACATTATCAAAAAGATTATCTAAAACGTAAGGCTTAGTTTGAAAATAAAGGTATACATTATATTTCTGTATGCTTTGAATCAAACTTATTTGAAGTTCTTTCTAATACTTGGCGGTTTGATTTTAATGTCAGTATTCATATTTCCAATATTATGTAGGGATTTTTTATAATCCAAATCATAAGCCTAACTTACAACTTTTTTATTTATGGGGAGCCGAATGAAAGCCCCAATTGAAGTTGTAAGGACTTATAAGTTGACATTAGTACTGAGCATCACTTGGATCCAATGAACACTCTCTATGTACCTTCAATTTCTAGAAATTTAATTTATGTTCCTAGACTTGATGTAACATCCCATCTCCTATAGGAAGGGTTTAATGGTAATTTGGGACGGGTTAGGAGTATTGACTTAGGTCTCGGCATGAACATATAGCATATAGCTTCTATGAGTACGGATTTGGTTGCACATGCACAGAGTATACATGCATTCATGATATTTCCCGGCTTAGGTTTTAAATTGTGATCTTTTATTAAATTTATGGGATAATGGTGTTTGAAAAATTATTTGGAGTTCACCATTAAGTGTTTTACATTTTTAGAGAATTATGGGAATTTTTCTGGAATTTTTCAG
>JAOTAX010000196.1:19901-33614 GCA_025629825.1 Erythroxylum guanchezii | reverse complement strand
CTATCAAAAGTCTTTGCTGGTAAGCTCTTTGTAAAAGGATCAACCAGGTTGTTTTCTGATGCAATCTTCATCACCACCACATCACCACTTTGAATTATGTCTCGTATCAGGTGATACCTCCGCTCAATGTGTTTTGCCCTTTTATGGCTCCGTGGCTCCTTCGAGTTTCCAACCGCCCCACTATTGTCACAATAAAATGTAATAGGCGATTGAACTGCTGGAACCACACCCAAATCCATTAGGAAGTTCCTAAGCCATACTGCTTCCTTGGCTGCCACAGAGGCCGCCACATATTCAGCTTCCATAGTGGAGTCTGCAACATAAGTTTGCTTAATACTCCTCCAACTTATGGCTCCACCTCCCAAGACAAAAACATTTCCTGAGGTAGATTTCCGAGAGTCCTTGTCAGACTGAAAGTCTGAATCTGTATAACCTATAGGTACAAGTTCATCTGACTGGTAAACCAACATATAATCTCTAGTTCTTTTTAAATACTTGATTATATGTTTGACTGTAGTCCAATGTTCTCGCCCAGGGTTAGACTGAAATCTGCTAACCATGCCAACGGTAAAACAAATATCAGGTCTAGTGCACAACCTTGCATACATGAGGCTTCCTGCTGCAGAAGCATAAGGAACTGCCTTCATGCTCTCTATCTCTTTAAATGTCTTAGGACATTGATCCTTCGATAGAGTGATTCCATGTTTGAAAGGAAGAATACAATATATGACTACCTATTTAAACATTGAAAAATATCTATGACTAATTATGAATTTATCTAATTGATTGATGACGTAAACAGAAATGTAAAACCGAAAGTTCAAATTATCATGCAAATATATGTATTTAATTGCAAGAATACAATATAAATCCATCCATAAGTTGAAGTTGGAATCGTCTGTGCGTTTCATAATTCATTTAAAAAATGATTTCGCTTTTTAATCGAAAGGCAATTTTTAATAGTTTATGTGTTTGTTTGGAGAGGTTCTTAGGAGGCCAATAAGTGATTTCTCTACCATAAAAGCTTTTTTTTAATGGATGTTTAATTATAAAATAAAAAAGTATTTTTTTAATAGATATAACTTTTTTGACTGTCAAAATACAGCTTTTTAATTTGAGCTTCTAAAAAAAGTACTTTTTAGGTAGATTTTCAGATCAATTAATGAGCTTATTTTTAGTCTCTTTTGCCCTTATATTTGACACATAATTCCCACAATACCCATAAACTCATCTTCACGTTTATCTCGTAAATTCATCTTCTCTAATCTCTTGCGTAGTTATTTTCAATATTTATTTTGGAATTTATATAATATTATTTTTCCTTTTTATATGTTTTAATATTTATTTTTGATATTAGTTTTACTTATGTTATAATCCATATAAAAGATTTGGTTAGATATAATTATATAATTTCATAATTATATAAATGAAGATTAGTATAATTTCATTTATGTTTCATTTAAGCTTTGGTTAGAGAACACAAAAAAGGGATCCCAAAACTCATTTGTCCTCTGTTATTATCTGTTTTCTCTGTTTTTATGTTGTTTGCTGACTTCGATTACTGCAGTCTTTATTCCACCATGAGTGAGTAGCTTCCTTGAAGCTTCAAGGTTGGGATTGAAATTTTTAGCTAATATCTATTAATTGAATCTCGGTTTGATTTATGAGTATGGATTTCTTGGTTTTGCTTTCTCTATTTTGAGATTAACTTTGCTTATATTGTGCTTGACTAACCATTATTTGACATTAGTTATTAATTGAAGAACCAATAGGTGAAAATTAATAACGGGTCCCCAAAACAGGGAACTTATAAATTTCAGAATTAGACATAGACTGAATTTATGAGAGAAAACCCAGGTTAGCAAAAAACTTAATGGATTATGCTTGATTGCTAGACTACGATAGTAGATTAGAATTATTGCATAATACTCTTTTGATATCTTGAAAAATGATCTAAGAAACTCTAGACTCAACATCCTATAAACGAGAATTTGCCTCATAAATCAATTCAGGTAAAGTCCATAGAAAACGTTAAAAGCGAAACCCTCCTTGAAGCTTGCCACATTCCATTCGGATTAATACCTAGAGATATTCACATATTTGTTCAGCATTGGTTTTATTTATTTTTTATAATTAAATTTCTTAATTGAAATCCCTAATCTTATACAGCTGATTAGTTTAATTAATTGAATAATCCAAGCCTAATACTTGTGCATTTACTCCCTGTGAGACGATATTATTACTATACTACTTGAGACCTGTGAACTTGCAGAGTACCATCAATTACTAAGTGATATCTAGAGTGGAAAGATTGGGAGAAGGGGATTATTACTCTTAAAATTCACATACAAGATTAGTATTTTTCATTTGTGGAGGATAACTAAATCAATATTAAGGTTGGCAAAAATATCGTTCCTTAAGAGAATGTCATTCCTCATTGACGTTAATACTTTTAATTAGTCAGTTATTGCACTTTTTTCTTAATTAGTTATTGCATAGATTTGTCATTTTCATAATTAGTTTGGTTGCATTAAATTGGGTAGCTGCTTAAAAATTCCTTTGAGTTTTTAATAATTCTTTACATTGTTTTTAAATTTTTAAAAATTTCATCCAACCCGATTTCAAACACTATTAGCTAGCATAGATTTGAACTTTCTCATAATCCCTGTAGGCACGACTCGGTTTTTACTGATTTATTGCTCACTTTGACAACCGTATACTTGCGGTTCACGAACAGTAAGTCATTCTGCAGAACAGTGGGGAAGGATTTATTGATTGATCGTTGCGTGTGTTATACCTACTTCCTTTCCAATAAAATTAGCATCGGTGGACATCCCTTTAAAGACTGTCCAGCCTTTGTATGTTTCACAATGCCATATGTTGGATTTTCCGTCTTTTTTTTAATAATTGGAAAACAAACAAAAACAATATGAATATATGGACGATTATCATCCTTTTGGTAATTGAATTTTGAGTTGATAAATAGATTCAGGGAATATTTTGTTATTTATAGCATTACAAATCCTCCATGCTAGAAAATGATAGCACGGATGATTTGGTCCCTTAAAAAAAACCCGTTTTTTAAACTTGTAATGTTGTGTCGTCATTTTTAGTACCTTCCTTTTTATAGCACCACCGATATCAGTGTTATTATTTTGGGAATTGTGCTTTTCTTTGTCAAGGGATTAAATTCTCCTGTGTAAAAATTTTTTTTTTACCCACGAGGTGTTTTAGGAGGGTCTAATTATGGAAGGCATCTTTAAGCCATCCACACCCAAACTAATCCCCACTCGAGTCGGATAGGTTTCTTGTAGGAAGCAAAGCTCTAGCCCTAAGTTTTAAACGGCTGCATATATGAGGACAATTCGAACCCGCGACCTCACTTAAGCCAAAAAAACCTTTTACCAACTCACTTACGTCCTAAAATTCTGTGTCAACATTTTTTAGCTATTATCAGATCCTTGTTGAACTTTATGGCTAAATTATGATGATACAGCTTTATGCTTTTGAGGGGAAGTACAGGTTACATAATTGATTGCATCCAATGAAAATCTATTGTTCAAGGGACCCATCACCAGAGAAATGTGGAACATAACTGTCCCCACCCCCACAAAGTCAGCAAAACTCAAAAACCTCTGCAAAACAAATCCCAGAAATCGGGCACAGGGAAGGAAAGTAGTGTCAACGTGGGTCACCCCCACAAAGCCAGCAAAACTCAAAAAACCTCCACAAAACAAAGCCGAGAATTCGGGCACAGGGAAGGAAAGTAGTCTCAAAATTAGGTTGGCAAACTTAAATAAGTTAGAACATTTTGGGATCTAATGAAAACTACGTTCTAATCACAACTATCATGCCTATGAATGAATCATTGTCTATTTTAAATCTGATGAGATAAATGTGGACTTATCAGAAGTAAATGAATAGGCCATGCATCTTCACTTTTTACTTTTGCAAGGTAGCATTGATATGAATGTCTAAATTCGGCTCCAAATCCAATCCATTATCCAACTCCAACTCCAACGAACGGCACACAAAGTCACAAATGCTTCACAATTTCATTCCTACTTCTCATTTACAATCACAATACAAATGCAATTAACCAGAAAAATTCTAACAGAAAGTGAAAAAATACACCCAAACAAAAATTCACAATTAGTGATTGGGTATTATTTCATATTGGGTTGGGTTGGGTTTAGACCTGGGTATTATTCCCAGATTCGACAGCTGCGTGCATAGGTTACAGAGGACAGTCGAAGACTGGAGAGCAAACAATGGTGGTTGGTGGTCGTCATGGAGGACGGCTGAAGGCTGATGAAGGTCTGGATGAGGCTCGATGGCGACGGTTTTTTTTATTTACAAAATGATCCTTAGTATTTTTTAAATTTATGTTACCAACTAGTACTTGCGGTCGGTACCAAAGATGTTGATACTGTCCCATGTTTTGGCCGTTACGGAACAATATCCAAAAGCTTAAGCAAAATTGCTCTATTTATTTATTTATTTATAATAATAAATTCAAATAGAATCATAAAAGACCGCAGTTTAACGGATAATTCCTCTATATAGATGCATATACAAATTATCATATAGGGACAAACGACTCCAAATAAGCAAACAGCAACCATGCTTAATTTCACATGAATGAATCCTCGTGGAACATATACGCACGGGAGGCTTATTAATAAGTAGTAGGAAATTGAAAGTTTACTAATGTTCGTCCCGGCCTCGGGCAATTGAACGAGCCAAAACATTGCCGGCAGGGGCAGGTGCTACGCAGCATTGATGCATACAGATTTCGTCGCACATATGAGTGACAGTATCCGTCTCTCCATAGCCAAATACCTTATCGACCAACGAGACTGCAAATTTTCCAAAGATGTACGATCCTGCAAAGCCACCCACAATTCCGGCCACCACCACAAACACCGGAGACGCCACTGCACCCAACAACCCCGTGGCTAAGGCGGTGGCGGCGAATTCTCCAAGTGTCCCACCGCCAACCACTCCTATAACCTGAGCAGCATTTTCTGTTGTTGTTTGCAGCTTGTTGTCAGATGTAAAGACGTCCCACACCGCTATGCCCGCTGTGAAGATAAGCACGGCCATTCCTGTTGCCCCTAGAGCCTTTGATACCTAATACACTGCAATTGTTCCCCTCCCAGATGCCCTGATGATACTATTGTACACCTAATGCATACATTCATTAGTGTACAATATTTAACCGAGGTTAATATTTTCTTTTTTACCTTTTTAATTTGGTAAAAAAAAAGTAGTAGAGAATTTGATAAATAGTCAATAATTACTTGCAGCTTTTGTGCATCTTCCAGTTCCTAAATGGCCCTCGAAAGTTAAGTTGGTTCTGATACCTTCAACCCTTAATTTGAACAGTCATTGACAAGTGAGCAGCAATGGATTAGCTAATTTGAGTATTGTTTTTATCATCCACATTATCAACATGATAAACTGAGAGATATATAGTTGTGAAGAGATCAATTACTTATACGTATAGTTCTCATCAAGAGATGTGTTACATGTATATTACCTTTTGAAGAGTGCTCCGAAAGACAAGCCTGTGTCCTTGAGCCATTTGGCGAAGTAGCGTGAAACAGGTCTATTTTTCTGCCTGACGTACTCCAACATGGCGTTCCTGAAAGTGGTTGCATCTTTGGCCAGGCGTCCGACGTTGACGACATTGTTTGGATCGATTTCTTGCAGAGCTTTGATGAGGGCATTGGCATTCTCTTTGATTTTGTCGAGGTAGTGTCTTCGCAGGTTGTAGTTGCTCACGAACTGCACCGCACTGTTGGCAGCATGCACCACATAGGAGAAAATGTCATTGGCAATGGAAGATAGATCCTTGTCCTTGTGTTCAAACTCTTTCTTTAATTGTCTCACAGAATCCAGAAGGCCCAGTATCGTATTGTAACAAACTGTGGTTTCGCGGATGCAGTTGGAGCGTTGGATTTCAGAGTTGCATTTGCAGTGTTTTGCTGCCTCTGCTTATTGCTTGTAAACGACCTTAGCAAGCTTCACAACCTCTTCATCGTTCAGAATAAATAAGTCGGGATCAGCCATTGGAGAGAGAGAGAGAGAGAGAGACCTCAGGTAAGTACTACATAAGTTAAATTAGCATCCATGGACATCCCTTTAAACTTTGCGCGTGGTTAAGCGAAAAGAAGTAAACTTTGCTTGTTGTTGAGAGCGAATTGGAGGTTTCCAATCCTTTTAAGCGATGAAAGAAATCGATAAAGGAGTCTTCAGCTGACGGTTCTGCAGTGGCCCGCCTCAAGAGCTCCAATGTCTGATTTCTCTGAAGCTTTGCGTGTGGTTAGGCCAAAAGAATAAAACTTTGCTTCTTGTAGAAAGCGAATTGGATGCTTCCGTGTCCGACCCTTTTTAAGTTATGAACGAAATGGGTAAACAACTTTCATGTTATTCTGTCTCCCGCAACTTTCATTCAACACATTGCATGTAGTTAAGAGAAAGGGATAGTTGAGGGCATTAGGAATTAAACTTTGCTCTTCTTCTTTTGTTTTTACGTTCTCTCACAGCTTTCATCGAACACTTTGCTTCTTGTTGTACAGAGAATTGGATGCTTCCGTGAGTAAGGATTTCATCGAACACTTCGCTTATTGGTGAACGAAATGGTAAACAGATGGACGCTTCTCTAACTCAGGTGAATCCTTGAATGACAAGAAATGGTAAACAGAATTGGACGCTCTATCCTTTAGGAAGCCAACACCTCATACATCATCTAGTCGCGTGTCTTATCATCTCATACTTCTTTTAATTCACGCAACACACATTTGCTCAGCAGGTCTGCTCAAGAATATCGTACCGAAGGCATTGTAATGAAATTAGTTAATTTTAGATAATTTTTTGGGTAATTTTTTAAATTTATAAAATAGTTTTTGAATTTTTTAAAAATTATCAAATATTTCATTGTTATATTCTATATATTTTTAATAATGACTTTAAAAATTATAATAATTATAATTTCTGGAGTTCGAGGAAGTGATATCTATCTTTGCAGCTTGCGCGCGTGAACATGTGGCACTGGAGCCTAACAGCGCTTCTATATACACATATAGTGACATAGGCAATGGAATGCAAAAACAAAAAGAAGAAAAAGAAAACAGAGTTAATTTATTTACAAAAATTCTAGCTCTAGCTCTAGAAATTTAGGAAATAGGAGACGGTGTGTTTGGCATCCCAGTCACAAACACAACTCTAGAGAGCCTACCAGAGTATGAGGGCAACATACAGATGAAACCCATTGACAGGGCTCAGTGTGGCTCTCAAATTGAAGAACTCAGATGAAAAGAGTGAAAGGGCTCTCAAGTACTTACTGGATCTAAAAGAAACTTGTGGTTACGATGTGGGAACACTCTGCCTCGTTTACAATGCTACCGGTAACACCCTAAAATATGCTCTCAAAAAGGACTGGGCAGGACGTATCGGATCTTCTCCATACCCGATTCAGATTGCAAACGGACAGTGGGGTGCCTTTCTGCACGTCAAAGGCAAGGCCTCCACTCAGTCAATCGGGGCTGTGGTGCATCATGGCAAGGACGCTGACGCGGCTGATTGTGATTGGTTGGTGGCTTGGAACAACGCTTGGAAAGCGGACAAGGATTTTTCCACCAGTGTGAGCAGTACTATTTATAAACGAATATTATAGATTGATCATTTTTCCTATACTGATCATCATTCATTTATTTACAATTACATACTTGAATGCATGATATTGGTGGGAAAGAAAAATAAAGTAACATTGTTATGATTTTAGTTAATATATATGTATTGAACAAATTAAATAACAATTTCTTTTTTGATGGATTAAAAAAACTTGTCCAGGTATACAATGAGATCTGTCAGAAAGGTAACTATGACTGGACAGGCAAAAATTATACATATTGGTGGAATTTTGTACTGGGACAAATGCAGAAAGCTGATGTTCCGTCGGAGAGAATTGATATATGTTCCAACGGTTCCATCGGAACGTTACAACCTCAACACCGACGATAAGGTATACCATCGGTAATGTGAGCTATTAATCAAATATACCCTTGATTGCTTAATTCAAAGGTGGATCTTATTTGATCGTTGAAGTCACCTATATATAAATCTCTGTTAATGTCTAGTTGAATGACAATTTTTCGAAAATCTGGTCGTTAAATTTGATTCCAATTTGAATAATTATAAATTATCGTAACATAAGTTTAGTTTAGGAGTTTTGAACCCATAGAATTTGTTTATAGAAAAAGTTAAATGATCATAAAAAGGGAAACCATTCTTAACTGCAAATTGTAACATTAAATAGTATATAATTGAAAATCAAATTTATGACAACAACAATCCTATTGTCTTGGTGAGTGTGGCTGGTGTGAGTCTGTATCCTTCGTTCTCATTTAGTCTATGTCATTTCTGAGCTTAGTTATTACCTCCATCAACGTATTGACTGTTGCCTCAAGCTGATTGATCCGTTGCGTTGTCGGCTCTGAACTAGATGCTATTGTTGTCGACATAGTGGAAGACTGCGAATAAAATGCATTGACACATGAGCCTAGGCCAAAGATCCTTCCTCGACTGTCCCTGCCACCCACTGCATCAAAATATACCTGGGTCTCATCAACAGATAGTTCATCCTGCGACTGTTGCCTATAGGAGGCAATGCGTATATTATAATTAGTAAGTTATAATTGAAAGTAAGATTGAATATTAAAATATGACATTAACATACATTAAGTTCTCGACAGTGGCTGTTTACGAATGTCACACAGTCATGTTTCTTGGTGTGCGCATGCAAGAACAACTGATGGGGTATAGGCCTAACACCCATCGACTTTTCCTGCATAACAATGAAAAGTAATAAGTTGAACTAGAATTTATTAAAATTTCGGCAGAGCCTCAACTGTTTTTATGATATTACCCCTTGTTCAAGAAAGCAAATTATTCAACACAGCCATAAATGGCACCAGCAAATTACTCCACATAGTCAGGATCATTAGGCATACTACACATATATGTTCATGACAACATTAACACATCAATTTACATTCAAATATAGCAAAGTACAAATTTAGAATATAAATGTAATATTTTAAAAACTTACAAGTCTCTCTGCATGCTCGCGGTGAGTAATTGATCCTCCCGTGTGAACGGGGAGACTGTCTGTCCCTGACCTACCATGCCTGTTGGTGGAGTTACGACCCGATATGCGCATTGCCTTAGGGGATCTCCAGCACTCCAGCCAATGACTCCAAGTGGACTCAGATATGAAAGAGGGTCGTACACCAGCATTGTGTAACTGATTCATCAAATCGTGATGCCGTGTACGAGCTCGCAATTCCCATACACTATGTATTATCCCATTAAGTTTAGAACTCCAGTAAAAATGTTTATGAGAATAAAAGGAATAAATTCAATAAAGCTTATAAACAATTTATATGTATGTTATGAATCTATACAACAAAAAGAAAACACATATGTATGGCATATTGTACCTCAAACTCCTGAAAGTAAAATGTCTTTGTGGCCTCTGAGATCTTCTTCCATGCATAACCCTCATGATCTATCCTCTCTTTAAAAGTATATGTCATTTGTCTTGAACACGGTCCAGACGGAATGAACCTAATATAAGAAGAAATAAGGTAATAAATTTGCAATCATTTAACATAGCAATATAACACTACAAGAAAATTAACATTTGCCGACGGAAAATTCCGTCTGTAAATGAGGAAATTCCGTCGGTACAATAAATCGCCGACGGAAATAGGCGAAAACTAAATCTATCGCTAAAATTGCGGTCGCTAAAATCACCGACCGAAAAAATCAGATGGAGATTTCCCGACGAAACTTACGACGGTATTTCTGACATCGGAATATATAACGACGGAAACTTACCGTCGGTGAAAAGTAGCAACAGAGTGATTTCCGTCGGTGAGGCGAAGGAAATTTCTGCCAATTTTTCGACGGTTATTTATTCTGTCGGTAAAGTCTCGTGAATAATTCCGACGGAATCTATTCCATCGGTAAAAGATTATAACAATTCCGACGGAATATTTCGTCGGTAAGAATTGATTATGTTTTTTAGTTCCATTATTTTTATAACAATGTTATATTATATATATAATTGATTTATTTGTATTACGTTATATTATTTGTTTATATGTATATATAATTTGATTAATTGATATAAAGTTAATTTCATAATAGAACGTATAAAAAATTTAATAATTAAACGAGAAAAATAATTAATAATAGAACGTATAAAAATTTTCATTTCATATTTAAACATAACAAAGAACAAATCTTATGTTTTTTAATTGTAAACAAATGGCAAAGATAAGCTAATGTCTTGGTGATCGTGGATGCTCTGAATTGTTAGCCGCCTTCTTTAACATTTCCATCTCCTGCCTAAACTGAGCCATCTGCTCCATGTGCTCTCTCATCTTAGTCATCTGCTCAACCTCCGCTCTCATCTTAGCAAGCCGCTCTATCTCCTCTCTCCTCTTAGCTGCCTGCTCCATTTGCTCCATCGACTATCTGATCTTTGATACCTGCTCCAGCTCCTCCCTCATCTTCTGACTCATCTGCAAACTTATCTCTTCTCTCATCTTAGCTATCTCCTCCATATGCTCCATATGTTGATTAAGTAGCTGGTCCCTCAATGTGTCAACTGTGGCCCGGAGCTCGGAAACGTCATTACTTTGCATTGGCCGAGCAGATGCTGTTGTACTGGACAGTGAAGAGCGCGAATAACAGGAGTTTGCATACGAGCTCAGGATGAATATTCTTCCACGACGATCCCTACCACCCACGACATCAAGATATGTCTGAGTCTTGTCCACTAGTTGTTCCTCCTGAGACTGTCGCTGGATATTTTGTTGTATTTGGTCCTATTCGGAAGCAATCTTTACATTAGTAATTAAGGTATAATTGTAAAGAAATTATAAAAATTTATTAATTTCACTTACATTCAGCTCTCTACATCGAGTGTTGATGAAGGTGACACCATCATGTTTCTTCGTGTGGGTGTGCAAAAATAATTGGATAGGTGTAGGCTTCGTGCCCAATTACTTTTCCTACAAGTATAACCTAAATTGTCAGATGTGAACTAGAATTTTAAAATTTTTTGACAAAGTTTCGTCTATAGATATGATATTTGCCTCCTATTTAACAAAGAAAACAACTTCACACAGTCATATATGGCACCAGACATGTTTATCATAATCATTATGTTCAATAAAGCGAAGCAAAATATATGTAAAATACGTGTGAAGTGTAGACACTTACTAGTCTATGTGCATGCTCGTAGTGGGTAATTGATCCTCCCGTATGCACTGGAAGACTCGAACCACCCGACCCTCCACGTCTGTTGGTCGAATTACGCTCTGATATGGACATTGCCGCAGGTGATGTCCAATGTTCGGTCCAATGAGTCCAAATATCCTCCAAAATATAACGCGGTCGGGCACCAACCTTTCGTATCGCATTTATTAAGTCGCGATAACATATACGAGCTTTCTTTTCCCACAGTTTATACATGTTGGCGTCAAAACAAGAATCCCAGTAAAATTCTTTCTGAAATAAGAAGGAAAAAATAACAAGTTCTTAAAGTTTGTATGAACATTGTGAAAATAAAGTAATGTAAAAGAAAAAAACAATTATTTATACCTTAAACTCTTGAAAGTAAAATTGCTTTGTCGTGTCAGATAAATTCTTCCACACATAACCCTCTGGTTCAATTCTTTGCTTAAACGACAAAGTCATATTTCTTGAAGTTGGTCCAGACAGAACCAACCTAACATACCAAATTATGTTATCCAATGTAAAAATTGATAAAAGTAAAAGTTGATAATAAGCAAATTGTCAGTGCTTTAATTTCACTTACTAGTCATTGACAACAGATACAAACTTTCTTCTATTAGGTCCCTCAGCGCCAGGCTGGCGGACGTCACCTGCATCCGATAAGCTGGTGTTTGATGATATATGTGTTGGAGAAGGGGATGGTGTAGGATGAGTAGTAGGTGATGCATCATCTGCAACGGTCGGCATGAGAGGTGGAGGAGGTGACTCAGTCGAAGCTGCAGATTGTGACGAACCACCTTCACTGTACGTCACGGGCAGCGAACTGTTCCTCTGGTACGTCACGGGCTGTGAAGAGCGTCACGGGCGATGAAGATGATAGCGCTGCAATGAAAACCCCCAATAAATTCATTCATACCTTAATTGCAAATATTATACTCAACGAGTCCAAATTAAAGTCAATGCATGACATTTATCATCCTCAAATATTTAAACTAATGAGCTCATGTTCTAATTTAAACTTCATCTACTACGACGATCCTATTGAAATTTCGGCTGCATTTTCCCTATAATTCGGATATCCCCCTTATGAAATCAGGGTCCCCCTGCAAATAAAACACACTTCTATCTCAACCAGTAATCAGATCACAAATTGGGTCTCCATACTACATGTGTGTTGTCAAAGTTCCCATCGTGCATGACAACAATTAACGATTCAGGAACATGCTATGGGAAGTTCATCTATAAGGACATGACTCAAGAGCCAAAAAAACAGGAACAAAGGCAAAAGCACTAACCTCAATCCAAATGCAGTGAAATGTTGTTGACGTATGTCAACGGAGATGAAGATTATAGAGCTGCAATGAAAACCGCCAATAAAATCATTCATACCTTAATTGGAAACCATAAGGTAAAGGAAAAGCTGAATGAAAACATAGCGGAAAAAACTTCAAGAGAGTTGATTATGATAATTAAGTTAAAGAAGATATATATAACGGAATCATAGCTTAAAAAACTTTTACATAGAACATCATAATTAAAAAGGCATCATAAGTTTGAATAAACTAAAACATCGATTATACCAATTTTAAAGCATATCTAACAGTATCAACTTTTAATAAATTTTAAAAATTTGAAGATATGGTAGGAACATAATGAACATTGAAAAATATATGAATGATATCCAATATCTAAAATCAGACCATAGGTCCATACACAGACTACTAGGAGGACTTTTACTAGAAATATTTACAAACTAATTTTTATTCTTGCAATACTTTAACTTATTACATAATCCTTTCGAAGATCTCTTACAAGGAATAATTTTATACTAAAATGTTTTATTTTTCTATGAAAAACTAAATTATTATAGATAATTATAGTTGTGTTGTTATTTATCATCACATTTATCCTCATCTTTGGCTCAACGTGTAAATCAAATAAAAATTTTCATAATCATAGGATATGATTAAAAACTATTTTGGATTTTATAAACTCTACTTTAGTTATTGATTGTCTAATACTTTCTTATTTTTTGGAAACCAATTTAATATCTATGATCTAAATAACAGAAGCAATATCTTGAGATATTTTTCATGTCATTTAAAAACCTTGCTTAATCACTATTAGAATAAATTTGCAACCAAAAATTTTGTGATGAACAAAATTCGATACCATAACTTAAGGCACCTTAAACATATCTTAGGACTCTTTTTGCTACTTTAAAATGAAATCTATTTGCATAATTCATAATTTTGAAAGTGCATTTACAACATACAAGATATTTTGTCTTGCTAATACAAGATACATCTAGTAACCAATTATATTTTAATAAAGTATTTCACCCATTGTTATGTTCCATCATCTTTGCACAACTTCTCCTTTTGACACATATAAGTACTC
>JAOTAX010000195.1:166024-184017 GCA_025629825.1 Erythroxylum guanchezii | reverse complement strand
ACCCACCCACACACACACATATATATATATATTACCAATAATATCTAAGAGTTTGCTACTCTTTACAAGATGTTCTACATGAACTAGATTGTTAAACCAAAATATCATATCTAGACTCTTTAGTGTTAGCTAATCTACCTTTGATCCATTCTTGCTCTAAAACATAAGTACTAGATTTCTACTTGATCTACTTAGGAGTTTGAACTCCTTTGAACATGAAAAACAACATTGCAATTTGATGAGTTTGCGAACTCATTGAGTGAACCATCATCAATGTGCTCACTTATATCAACACTCATTATCACATATATAGTCCAGTTTATCAAATATGTCATAAAATGAATAATTCACATCACATCACATACTTCATTGATTTCAACCATTCAATATTTCATCTCAGTTCAATAGGCATGTTAATTCAATTAGTCAATATAGTATATCCATTCAATTATTTAATAAATAAGGATGCATATGCAAATGCACATGTGACTCCATTTCATTTTTACTTTGTTGTGACCGAGCATCAATTTAATTGTCCTGTATCTGATACGGATACTGGGCTCATTTTAATTACTATCTCGTGCCCATTATAGATACTTGGCACAACTCATTTATCTGTTCATGCATTTCAATATAATGAGATGCAACAATTCACTTATAATGCATTTAGTATTTCACATTTGATATACTCAAGTCATATATCAGATTCTTCGGATCTAAGTTCGGCATTAAACATTTAGTTGAGAACACATATTTCTATAGTCACATACATTTGCAAAACACTTCCAATGCATTCTCAAATATCAATCCCCTCAGACAGCTCATCGTCCGGAATTATCACAATCATATGAGTAGCAATTTAATAACTGAATTTTAAACAAAGCAACTAGATTATGGTGAGAGAACATCTAGGTTGACTCATTACATATATAACTCAAATAGAAACACACATAGAATTGAGTTTACACGTATAGATTGACTCACAGTATGTTCCAATAAGCTATTACCTTGACGATCCGGTAATATCTGGATGCTGATGATCTACTTGAGCATCTATAGTCATGCAATACACACATAATTACACATTACTCAATTGTTTTATCAAATGGGTATTTAATCATGCACATATATATGTGTCATGTTCAATGCATGCTCAATTGACTGTTCCTGGGTATGTATCCTTATTCACAAATCTTGCTTATTCATTCATTATAGTTTGTATATAACTTGTTTGCAATTAGGCTATGCCTTAAGAAATCTTGATTACTCTAAATTCATTCAATCATACATTTATCCATCACTTCCTAACATTCCATACTCACACAACTTCCCAATTATCATTCAATCATACCTAATTTACATTGTTCATATCCTTTGATTCTCACTTGTATTCATATATAAAAAAAACACCTTTATTTCTTTAACAACTCATACTTCCCAAATTCATATACATTGATATCAAACAATTCATTCCTTAATTCTAACATCAATTATCAACCTAAACTTTTGAAACCCTTAATCAATCAATCAAATAACCTTCGAGGTTCATTTTAAACTTTAATCAAATCCAAAGACACGAAAGTAAAGCAACTTATCCTTAGTTGATTCAACAATAACACAAAACAGAGTTTTTACCACAAAACAAAGTTTTTCACTTTCCAAGAATTTCCTACAATTGTGGGTACCTTTCCACGATCATGGAAAGACAAAATAGAAAGTTGCTCTTATCAAGGCACTGCCCACGATCGTGGGATGCGTGAACAGACAATTCACCATCTATTTCCTTCAATCTTTTTCTAGATTCTAACACCATTATAATAGTCCATTGATTAAACCTCAATTTTACGTTAAAGCTACTTCATTTCCTCATCAACTTCATCTCCAATTCCAGCTCAAAATCATTTAATTGGCAACTTATAAATTATAGTCTTTCAAGCATAAAAAATCAAAATAGAAATTATCATTCACTTTGACACGTGTAATCTTAGTTCTTTCCCATTTCAAGAACACAACACTAACACCTTTCTTTAGCATAAATTCACCTTCATTATACTTCAAAATCCTAACCTAAAATTATCCCTAAAACAACCTATAATTTAGGGTTTCCATGCATAAAGAACAAACCAATTCATTCACCACATTTCAAGCACATCTCATCATCAACCCTACATGTAATTCATCTCAATTTAGTCACCATGAATGTTATGCTAACATATATCATGATAGATCAATAAATCGCTTACTTGTTAAGCTCAAAACCTCCTCAATCTTTAAGTTAATTATCCCTCCAAATATGAAATGACAAGGTATACTCCAAGAACAAGGTGAGAACACAAGGGTTTCAATTGCAAGGTGAAGGTTACGAAATTTTGGTGAAAATTCAAGGGTTAAGAAGATTATGTGAGTGTCTCATTGGTAAGAGAAAGGAGAAAACATAAGACCAAAACATGGAAGAAGGTGGTCTTGCATGTGTGAGAGACGTGGGTGCAAGTGTGTGATGAAGACGTGGGACACATGTCATGCCACTTGTCAAATGGAGAGCCATATAATGTGTCTTCCTCTTACACTACCAATTGTCATTCCATAATTAGTCCATTTGTCTCATAATCACTAGGCCATTTGTCACCCAGTTAAACCATCATTTGTTACTCATTTATTCAAGCCATATGTCACTCTTTCATAGACTTAGTCAACCTAAATTTCCATGTATCAATTTGTCTTATCATTTAACATTTTTCCTATACTAGATATACATAACACTTCATCAACCACTCAATTGTAACAATAAAGTCCCAATTCACAAATTTTAATGCATCCAAAATAAAATTCAAGATATAATCAACATACAATGACGTCATAATCATTTAAATCTTTCATACCCCGAGATATGTCAAATGAGTGCATATAATATTTTTACAATGTCTCTAAATCATAATTCATGTATATATGCGAATATGATGCATGCAAGTGAAATACACTTCATTTATTCTCATATGACTCAACGGTCTAATACTCTAATCCTCAGTAAATTTTAGAAATAAGCTATTACACTTTTAATTCAAAATTCACAAAGATAATGCAATGCACATTGCTCAAACCAAAGGATGATTTTTTAAAGGTGATAAAACTAGTCGTATTCTACCAAAGTTCTATAAGCATAAGTTTCGTCAAATTATAGTACAACAAATTCTTTCTAGTATTAGTTAACTCGTTTGCAAAAGCTCTTATGACATTTGACACTACAAAATTTTGATATACAAAATTAGGATGCAATGAAATAAAAATGTAAGCTCACATTAGATTTTCTTCATAATAAATTAGGATAATGTATTCCTCACCAAATTTATATTAATTAGATTTTTAATGAAATGTATTTTTGTGAATACGGCATTTCAGGATACTCTTATAAAATTAATATCCTAATTAATAAAATCATCAAACATGTAAGTCAAGACAAATTTTAAATTATAACCTACCAATTTTTAGTTAGACTGTAAATAGATTATTTATTAATTACTGCCTCAGTTATTTAATATTGTTTTTTCTTATTATCATTTCAGTTTGTGCATTGACCAGACCTTAGATTGAGCCTCCAATAATTCAATTTTTATCAAACACGTGGTGACAAAAAACGCATTCCGTTGCCGGGACTTGAACCCGGGTCTCTCGGGTGAGAGCCGAGTATCCTAACCAACTAGACTACAACGGAGCTGCTGGAAGTACGGTGTATCATATACAATATATAAAAAGATCCTGTAGGTTTTGCAGGCCTCCATCTTTCTTCAGCGTCACTTCTTTATATCCTTCTTTAGATTCCCATTTCTTCTACAATTGCACTTTCCAACTTTCACTCGCCCCAACCATGGACTTGAACTCCTCGTCTCCGAGGACCATTCGTGTGGCTACTATTGCCACCCCCTTTGACCACAACAATGGCAACAACAACAACAAATCCAAGACCCTCTATCCACAGCAGCTCTCTCACTCGAAAGCCCATGGCGTCATGGCCTGGATGTATAACTCTCCTTTCACTAATGCTTTGTGGGAAGCAAGATCCAACATTTCTCCTAAGGACGCTCCACCGCAGAGTGCATTGCTGGACGCGTAAGCAGAGCATAACTAGTATTTTGTGCAATTTCTCTACTAATTATATTTTGAGATAGCAATACTGGGATCCTTGGAATGAGGTTAGGATTGGTAAATTGCTTAAGGACCTTGATGCTTTGACTGGCACCATTTCGGTTGAGGTACCCATTTCTCAATTCTTCATTTTTCACATTATCTCTTCCCCCTTTTCCTTTTTCAATTTAATCTGGGTAATGCTCGAGACTCGAAAGGGATTTACTTGCGAAATTCGTGTGGGTATTGGTTGTTATGATCATAATCAACAGGATCATGATGGAAATTCACGTCGACAGCTGCAGCAGTTAGAGAGATGTAGGAAATGAAAATCGCTATTCATTACTAGTCAACAACAGAAATTTTACAAAGTATTTTATATCAAAGATTGGTTGTTACAGGTACCTATCGATCAGTAACCAACCAACTAATGAACTTAAAAATACAGTTTTTTTCAGTTAAACTATCCCGCCGTTAGCTCTTTAACTTGGGAGCAGTGAATGAAGCTTAAAGTTAACTTTAGCATGAGCTCATTAAGTTGCTACTGTTGTTGACATGAATTTCCATCATGATTCTGTTGATTATGGTCATAATATTGGTAGTCAATGTTGATGTTAATCTGTTACGTGTTGATGAATTGTGATTTGTAGCTGTAGTATGAGTATAATCTTATGTTCGGTACTTCATAACGTTCTAGTTGTGACATTTAGGAGAGAAAGCTGAAGATTGTTTTTCATTTTTCTCTCTCCCAAATTACCATTTCAGCTACACTTGAATTCCGCTGATGTGCCTTAGCTAAAGATCATTAAGGATTCAAGAATATTGTTGTAACTTTTTTTCTTTCATTTCCTTGAATTTATAGACATAGGTTTGTGAATATGTCGTTTATTGGAATCAACTGCAGTATCAAATCATGCCTGTGATTGCTTTTGTAAAGTTTGGTGTCGAACAAACGAATATTTCTTGAAGGAAATCATTTACCACCGGGGGAATTTTCAAGTCTCATGCTTTGAATGAGCTGAATAAATATTTCTTTTTCCTTTTTTCAATGATTGTTGACTTAAACCAGAAATAGAATCTCCTCAAATGGCTCAAGTTCTTTACAGCATTTTCTTTAACTCACTTCTGTTGCTTCTGTTTCCCTCAATGGCCAATATCTTTTTATGTGTAATAGCACTGTTCGGATGATGACAACACAACAACACGACTCTTGTTAGTCGCTGCATCTGTTGACAAGATAGTCCTGAAGAAACCAATCAGTGTTGATTTCGATCTTAAAATAGTTGGTTCAGCTATTTGGGTGGGCGCTCATCAATTGAAATTCTACTGGATGTCATTCAGCCTCCTATTTTTGAAGGTACTTCAGATATTATCTGCTTTGTCACATTGACGAAACCATTAAGCGTATAGTTAGAAATTTTCATGCTTGGGTAGTCCTTGCTTTTTCACTGGTATTGATTTATTCAGCTGTAAATGCTAAACTGCCACCGTTGATTCTCATCTAATTGTTCAAGTTCTTCATGCCCTTACTAGGATTACAAGTTTTTAGGTTCACTAAGTTAGCTTATATAACTCTTCCAATCAAAATGCTCAAGTACTATTTGAGAATTCTCGGAAATTAGGGGGAAGCTGGAGAAACAAATTTTCTATGACATGCCTTCCTTGGGAGATACGGATATCAGTCTTCTTAAAAATACCCACCTTGAAAATTCTCTTATATGCCAACCGCTACAAAGAAATGTCCATGGTCGAATATTTGGATGATTCTTAATGCACCGTGCATTTGAGTTGGCTTTCTCACTTGCGTATGCCTTTGGTGGATTGGTCCCTTACTTTCTTCAAGTTAATCACATTGATTTCTTAAGGCCTATAAGTGTGAACATCCATCTTGGTATTATTAACTGTTTTGGTTCCCTAAAATGTCAAGAACCTATACAGTACAACCTGTCTTTGTTATTTGTTATTGACATAATCTAATGTGGATGCTGACTATAGAGAATCAGAAGCCCATTGATTAGTCTTCCTCCATCAGAGTCAATTTCACCTATGTTGGTCTTTTGTTGATATTCTAGAGATAATTAGTTGATTTTTTAAAAAATTAATTGATATTGTATATACCAGTTTGTTAAAGAAAATGCCCTTGGATCGGATATCGGTTGAATTTAATAGCCTGAAAAATAATAAAGAAAATAAATATAGGCAAAACAAAATGGGACATAACACAAAGATTTTCGTGGTTCAGTCAATGTGACCTACGTCCACAGCCGAAGAGTGAGCAATTTTACTAATATGTGAAGAATATATACAAGTACAAAAGGCTGGAATTAAAGGCTTTTAAAACTCATCAAATATACAGAAAATAACTGAAGAAAATATGAGAGGATTTGTGCTGTTTTGGTGACTGAAGGAGAGGAAGGAATGGTCTAATTATGTCTCAAATCATGCTTTCTATTTATAGCTGAAATCCCAAGCTTCGGTCTAAAATTTCTTCAATTTATGTGAAAATCTCAACAATTAACAACAATGTCATGCGTACAAAGTAAATAATATATCTATGACGTTCTAAATGGTGACCATCTATTTTTGACTTAGTGGAAGAGGCCAAAACATGCAACCAATAACAAACAGTTTTTGACTTATTGGAGGGGCCAAGGCATGCAACAAATCTCTACCCTGATTTGGTTCCGAACAATTAATGATTTGCTCCGCCTTTTCCGACAATGCCCTAAAAGGGTTATATCACCAATTATAAACACCAATCAAGTCCAAGCACTGCTTCAACTTGTAAATTAGAAGAACCTTCATAAACATGTCAGCAGGATTGTACTTATTGTTGATCTTCTGAATAAGGACCTGCTTCTCTGTAATAATATCCTGAATGAAATGATACTTCACATCAATGTACTTCATCTTTTCATGATACATCTGGTCTTTTGTCAAATGAATAACACTCTGACCATTTTGTTGCATGCCTTAGCCCCTCCAATAAGTCAAAAATTGTTGGTTATTGGTTGCATGCTTTGGCCTCCTTCACTAAGTCAAAAATAGATGACCACCGTTTAGAATTTGTCATAGATACATTATTTTTTTTGTGCGCATGACATTGTTGTCAATTGTTAAGATTGCGCATAGATTGAAAAAATTTTGGACAGAAGCTTGGGATTTTAGCTATAAATAGAAGGCATGGTTTGAGACAAAAACGTATCATTCCTTCCTCTCCTTCAATCACCAAAACAGCGCAAATCCTCTCATCTTTTCTTCAGTTATTTTCTGTATATTTGATGAGTTTTAAAAGCCTTTAGTGCCAGCCATTTGTACTTTGTTAAGTCATTAATATGCACTTATTTTGGACTTAATTATCTTTAATGTGTCGAAATTATTATCCGAAATTAATGAAATTATCTTATAATTGTTTACAGATGATTTTTAACACCTTAGAGACAAAATTGAATCAAAAAGATGCAAAAGAATGAAGAAAATCTGAAATTTCAAATTTGACAGTAATTCAGTAACTAAGTGTGGACACGCTTAAGGGTAGAATAAATCTGCAGATCAATTTTCAAAAGTCAAATTCGAACATATCATAATCTAAGATTATATTGTCATCTTTCAAAGAGATTGACTACCGAAAATTGAGGGATACATTATCTGAAGAGAATCAAAGAAAGATAAGGGAAAAGACAAGCATAAAAGAGAGAGGGGGTAATTCACGCAAGCTAGATTAGGTTTTAGACATATTTCGTTGCTGCCGTTTTCTCTCTTCTGTCTTTTATGATTTCTACACTTTTTTTCCCATTAGTGTTTTCGTGTTTTCCAGTAAAGAACTAGGGATGTAGACCTTAAGCTTTGTTATTTCTTTTGTTTTCAATTATATTATAAGTAGCTAAACCTATTGGCTTGGTTGAGGTGATCTGGGTTATTTGCTATTATGTGTGAGATGTTTTGAATAGGGTTTATGTTGTTAATAAACATTGAATATTTTCAGATCTATTCTTTCTAATTGAATTCGTTGATTTCTAAGTGCGCAATTAGAGATTAATTTGTTCAATCACTAGATTAACGAAATATGACGTTCAGTTTCGCTAATCACAAGTAACAATTAGGGTTACCTTTTCTACGTTAGAGTCGAAAATTTTAAGGAGATATTCGCTTAATCGATTGCATGTTGTACATATATTTCGCTTGCTCATTGGTTCTTGATTCGTAAAGCTACTATTCAATTAAACCTAAGATCGTATCTAGGTTGTTGTTTAATAAGAATGCTAAGATATATGTTTCTAGTCATTACTTTTAAGAGAAAACTTTCCCAATGAATGTTTGTTAATGATTGCAATTTTATATCGAGGATCCATAGTAGCGTGATAACATCAGTGACCCAAAAACTAAGGTATTTTCTCATTAATTTTTCAGATTCAATTATTGCTTTCGATCTGCGATTTTTCTCATAATTTTTCTTATATTGCCGTGAACCAAAACCCCCTTTACTTTCATTACTTGTTTCGTTTGAATTCGTAATTTCATTATCGTGAAAATTCCTCATAGGAACGATATCTGCTTACTGCTACTACATTAATTTGTTTTAACGGAAGTGATTTCTTTTGAATTTGGTTGTAGGCGACAACAGTACCATACTTGTATACATTCTCCACATATTAGTAACATTGCTCATTCTTAGGCCGTAGACGTAGGTCACATTAATCGAACCACGTAAAATTTTATATTCTGTTCCATTTTGTTTTACCTATATTTATTTTCGTTATTATTTTTCAGGCTATTAAATTCAACCGATATCTAATACAAGGGCATTTTCTTTAACAAACTGGTATTAGAGCTTCTCCTGTTGGTCTATGTTGGTCTAACTTACCGTATGCTCTGTGGTTGCCACTAAGGTGGACTCTCCACATCAGAAAGTAGCTTATATTTTTATTACGAGTCTTATGGGGCCCACTGTCTCGGTTTTATCTTGTGGGGCCCATTGTTTCGATTTTGTAAACGAGGTTCAACTTTTCTTGTGGGGCTCAAGTGCCGACTTTGCTTGCAGGGCTCGTATCTAGTGCTTTTGTGGGGTTTGCTGTCTCGGTTCACGTGTGAGGCCCACCTATACAAATATAGTCAGAATACCAATTTTTTAGCCATCATGACGATAACGAAGACTTCTATTGAAAAGTTTGACTAGAGCGTTAACTTGTGACAGCTTAAGATGCAAGCCATTTTAATACAAGATGGGTGTGAGATTGCGCTTGATGGAATGGAGAAAAAGCCAACAGATATGACGCCAGATAAATTCAGGGATCTAGATAAAAAAGCTAGATCAGCCATCATTTTGAATCTCTCCGATGAGATTTTGCAGGATGTTGCTGGTGAAAGCACAGCTAAAGGTATGTGGGACAAGTTGAAAGCTATATACATGAAGAAGATGGTGAAAAATCGGCTTTATTTAAAACAAAAGTTATACACGTTGAGGATGACAGATGATACATCTATTCTTTCACATCTGAATAAATTTGATTATCTTATTTTGGATTTGAAGAATGTAGATGTAAAAATTAAGGATGAAGATCAAGCTATATTGTCGTTATGTTTCCTTCCCCAGCCCTTTAAATATTTTCGCGATACTATGATTTATGGAAGAGAGTCAGTCTCATATAATAGTATTAAGTCTGCATTAAAGTCAAAAGAGTAGATTAATAAGGATATCACTGGGGAGACTAGTGGAAGTCAGGCAGGAACTATTCGTATGAGGTAGATCTAAAAATAGAGATTTTGAAAGAAGGAGATCTAAAGGCAGGTCAAAATCCAGAAATAGAAATAAAATTTGTAATTATTGCAAGAAAAATGAGCATATAAAGGCTGACTGCTATAAATTAAAATATAAAGAGAAAATTAAAGTTGAACAGAATAACAACAACACTACCTAGACTAGTGTAGCAGTAGATGAGAATGAGGGAATTATCTTTGTAGCTACAGAAGATAAAGTTAGGTCTAATAAGAAGTGAATTTTAGATTCAGGTTGTTCTTACCACTTGAGTCTCGACAGGGAGTGTTTTTTCACTTATGAGTTATTAAATGGCGGAATTGTTTTAATGGGTAATAATGTTGCCTATAAAGTTGTTGGTAAAGTTACAGTCTGGATCAAAATGTATGATAATATCATTAGAACACTCACTGACGTTAGACACGTTCTTGATTTGAAGAAAAATCTCATCTCTTTGAGCACTCTCAATCTCAAGGGTGTAAGTTCTCAACTGAAGGTGGAGTTTTAAAATTTTCTAAAGGTGCTTTTATATTGATGAAAGCTTGCAGGTCTGGTAGTTTATATGCTTTGCAGGGATCTACAGTGACATGTGCTGCAGCAGTCTCTATTGATGGTGACATTACCAAATTGTGGCACTTGTATTTAGGACATATGGGTGAGAAAGATTTAATGTTGTTAAGCAAGAGAGGCCTACTTTGTGGTCAAAGTATTAGTAAGATGGACTTTTGTGAGCATTGTATCTTTAGGAAGCAGAAACGAGTTAGTTTCAATTCTCCAGTTGTTCACAAAACTAAAGGTACTTTTGTTGGATCCTGTTTGTTTCAGGAATCCAACTCTTCAGAATACCACAATACTTCAGAATATCATAACTATCATCGATACATTTTCTTGCTCTGATACCACAAATGTTGGGCATCGCTTGTATCTGGAACCCAAATCTTGCTTTGATACCACATATGTTGGATCCCGCTTGTTTCCGGAACCCAACTTTTTAGACTACCATAACTATCATTGATACCTAACTTAAGCGTGCATATTACCTTGTAGGGTTATTTCTATGAACCCTTATTAGGTATCATCCCACAATAGTCAAACATCAAAACAAACTTATCCCTCTAACTTAACCCTTTTAATAAAGGAGTAAAAAATAATATACACAATCAAAACTACTTCAATCTATCATTTCATTACTAAAGCGATAGACTTTGACAGACTTTATTTACATATTAAAAGTCACATCATTGGCTTATTACAAAGATACAAAAATAGCAAATGAAGTAATTCCCTTAGGCTCTTGATCAGTTGATCTCTTAGCTATCACCTGAAGATGGGACAGAAATGGGGTGAGCTTGAAAGCTCGTAGGTAATAGTTTATAATAGAAAAATAAGTAAAAACTGTTGAAAACATTCATTTGTTAAAGCAAACTCTTGTTGAAATCCATAAGACACTTGTTTCTTAAATTCTCATCATGTAGTCAAATTTACAAACCACAAAACATGAATGCATCAAACTTATTCACATATCATAAGCACATAACCACATCAGAATAATTCAGGTGGATCCAAAAACAGAATGTACTACACATTTTCACTTAATGGTCTTGTGTAGCCGTGAACATAACGTACTAACGCAATCCCACATAATGGTTTTGCGTAGCCGTGAACTTATGAGAGTCCATGAATGAGCTCCATGCCACTAGCGGGCAGGTCAACGTGCACGTGACTTAACTTAGAGAACCACCACAAAACTCACATAACACATATTTTTTTTAACTTGTCAACTTGTTGCCCAAAATGGCACTTTTTCAAAACTTAATTTTTTCATAAATATGAGATATTTCGAAAATCATTTCCGAAAACATGATTTCATAAACATGCTAACTTTTCAAAATTCACTTCCAAAGAGAAATCCTTTTCCTAAATCTTCACATAACTCATATAACACTTTCTCAAATCAATTAAAAGCAATAAATGCAACAATTATGATGCAATTAAAAACATTAAACTTTCTTAATTCAAAGAAACCCTTAGTGACTTATTTACTTTATTATAAACATGTATCTACCTTGATTTCCTTGCTTATAGACTTGCTCAAAATGCTTCTTCTCTTGTTCCTCTTGTCTCTTTTGATCCCTTTATACAATAACAAAATCCCACTCAATAGGGTTTTCAATTGAAAATCCCTCAAAGCATAATCACTCAAATTGGTTCTAAAATACTTAAACTCAAATATTTTATAAACTTCATGAACTAAAATCCTTTCAAAAATCCAAGAGATTTTAAAATGATCTTACCTTTATTATTCACCAAATGAAGGGATCTTTAGCTCAAAAGAAAGCTCTTCTTTTCCTCTACCTTTTTCTCTTTTTGAATAACCTCAAAATCTCTCTTGAGGGCTAACACAATTGAAACCCTGGCTTGTTTCTCTTGTTTCTCTCCTTCTCTTATTCTCTTCATATTTCTCTTTCTTCTTTATGACACTCTCTTTTTCTGTCTTTCCTCAATTTTCGTTTTTCTCTCTTCTTGAAATGCAAGACAATACTTCTTCCAATTATGTCCTTAATGAGTCCAAAAAGTCCATTTCATCATTCCTTATAGGTTTATGTTCTTTTAAAATTAAGTGTCTTGTCAAAAATACCTTTGAACATTTTGATATAACACTTTCTTCTAGAAAATTTTCTCCGTTGTCTTAAGTTTCTAATGACACCAAAATCATTCATTTTGGTTCAGAAATTCGAAAGTTCTAATCCACATATTTTAGATTGTTGTTAGACTGAACCAGTACACTATACCTAACTTCTATCCAGAACTTGAAAGACTTAGAGACTGACATACAATTCACTTCCTTCAGATAATTTGTAACTCTATGTCTCTAGTTTACCACAGGTTAGAAACCATCTCATTGGAGCTCTACAGATCCAGATATTATCAAAATACTGAAGTATATTCAGTAGAATAACACTAGTTCATATTATTTAAGAGCACACTTATTGTACCTATCTCACATTTTTCACTCAATCTTTCTCAATTCATTTCAGATGACTATGATTTTTGTTGGAGATGTAGAGAAATGTCTTACGAGTCCAATGGTTCAAGAATCAAGTCATTTGAGTGCTTACAGAAGAAGTTATAGCCAAAAGAATCCAATCTGTTTTTATCCTCAATCATATTAAACTTACTTCGGGGCTATGGCCATAACTTTTCGTATAGGTATCAGATTTAGGTGTTCTTTGGATGGTTAGAAAGAATACTTCAAGAGTTATAACTTTCATGGGATCTCAAAGACCAATTCTATCTTCTGAGGGGTTAAAAATGGAACAAAAGATAGGCCAAAAGACAGAAGATAATAAAAAGACAGAAGATAGCAAAACACAGAAGAAGATGACGTCAGCACAGAAGAAGCAAAAAGGCAGAAAAAGAAAAACATATAAGAAGATGACGTTAACACAGAAGAAGCAAAAAGGCAGAAGAAGCAAAACACAGAAGAAGATGACGTCAGCACAGAAGAAGCAAAAAGGCAGAAGATACAACTTCACTCTTAAGCATCTTTCCTTACAAAGGACCATAACTTTTGACTTAGATGTCCAAAAATTTCATATTATATACTGTTGGAAAGAAAAAAAGAAAGATCTACAACTCTCAAGAAGGAAACTTTGCCAAAATCTATCTAGATTAATCCCAAATTTGCCCCTAATGTCCAAAGACAAATTTTACATTCATCCACCAATGTACTGCACCCAGTTCTCAACTTCATGAAATTTTGAGATTCTTAGAGACATCTCGTTTGGATAACTAGAGAAAAAGTTGTTGCTAAAAGACTGAAGCATAATCAGTGAACATTTTCTAGATCAACTATCAATTTGTTTCAAAATCTTTCCTTTACACAACTCATATCAAGATCACCTTCACTACTTCATTTACTCCTCATTCTCAACTTCATTTCAAATCAATATCATCTATAAAGAATTTATAGTCCATGATTAATCATGAGCACTAATAACAGAACATACACATATATACATATTCTTCATCAATTTACTACACAAATATTGCTTTCATTTTACTGCTAACTTTCACCTTAATTCTCCCTATTTCAAAATCTCTTATCCACCAAAAACACCATAGCTAATCATGAATCTATCCACTTTTCTCATTCCCTACTTTACTCTTGTCTATCATTTCTTGGTTCAAAAATTTTCATTCATTTGTTCTTTACTCATGACTAATTATCAAAATTTCTCATTTATTAGTTCTAATCTTCTACGAAAAGTTCGAGATCCAACAACTTTAGATTATATTCATTCTGATCTTTGAGGGCCCTCTCACGTTCCATCTAAAGGTAGTGCCTGGTATATGTTGACTTTTGTTGATGATTATTCAAGAAAGGTTTGGGTGCATTTCTTGAAACATAAAAATGATGTTTTCTTAACCTTTAAGCAATGGAAAGTTTAGATTGAAAAGCAGACAGAAAAATATGATAAGCGGCTATGGACAAATATTGGTTTGGAATTCTGTGGAGGTGAATTCAATGAATTTTGCAAGAATGAAGGAATTGCTCAGTATCACACTGTCAGAATGACTCCGCAACAAAATGAAGTTACCGAGCACATGAACCGGACTCTTTTGGAAAGGGCTCGATGTATAATCTCTAATGTAGGGTTGACACTTGATTTTTGGGCAGAAGTCTTTGCTACAACTTGCTACATCGTCAACTGCTCTCCTTGTGCTCCTCTTAATTTCAAGACCTCGGAGGAAGTTTGGTCAGGTACTCATATTGATTACTCTACTTTAAGAATATTTGGGTGATCAGCATATATGCATATAAATGAGGAAAAGTTAGAACCTAGGGTTAATAAATATATTTTCCTTGGTTATGCTTTAGGGGTGTAAGGATATCGTTTGTGGTGTCCTGATCCCAAGTCATCTAAATTTGTAATTAGTAAGGATGCTATATTTGATGAGTCCTCTATGTTGTATTCTAGAAAAGAGTCTTGTAATTCTTATAATTTAGAAAAAGAGGATAGTATATAGAAACAGGTGGAGTTAGAGACTAGTAGTTTAGGTCCTTCACAGATATCTTCTACGCATCAGACAAATCAACCTGATGAACCAATTCCTGATCATGTTCAAGATGGACCAGTAGAGGAAGAACATTCCATAGCCAAAGACAGACCAAGACGAGAGATTCGACCACCATAAAGGTATGCAAATTTAGTTGTATATGCTTTATCAGTGGCATAAGAAACAGGTGGAGATAGTGAACCTTTCACATGTACGAAGGCAATTTCAAATGTTGATGCTAATAAATGGGTCTGCAAATAGGCCTTCAAAAGAAATGAAGGTATTTCAGGTATTGAAAATGTAAGGTATAAGGCACGTTTAGTTGCAAAGGGCTACAATCAGGTATAAGGTGTTGATTTTAATGATGTTTCTCACCCATGGTGAAACATAGCTCTATTCGTGTATTACTTGCATTGGTTGCCATGTTTGATTTAAAATTAGAACAACTTGATGTCAAGACAACATTCCTGTATGACGAATTAGATAAGCAGATTTATATGAAACAACCTGAAGGTTTTGAAGTTACAGGAAAGGAAGACTAGGTGTGTTTGTTAAAGAAATCCTTGTACGAATTGAAGCAGTCCCCAAGATAGTGGTACAAGAGGTTTGATTCATTTATGTTGGGTCATAATTTTTCCAGGAGCATGTATGATAGTTGTGTTTACTTTCGGAAGTTAGATGACGGCTCATTCATCTATTTGTTGTTATATGTTGATGATATGTTCATTGCTGCCAAAAATGTCACAGATATTCACCATTTGAAGGGCTTATTACATGGTGAATTTGAGATGAAAGATTTGAGAGCAGCAAAGAAAATTCTTAGCATGGAGATAAGACGTGATCGAGAAGTTGGTAAATTATTCTTGACCCAGGAGAATTATCTCAATAAAGTTTTGGAGAGGTTTGGCATGCGAGATGCTAAAGCAATTAGTACTCCTCTTGATAGTCATTTTAGACTATCTGCTACTCAATCACTATAGTCACAAGAAGAGAAAGATTATATGGCACGAGTTCTGTATTCTAGTGCCGTTGGCAGTATTATGTATGCAATGATATGTACTCATCTCGATATTTCACAAGTTGTTAATGTCGTTAGTAGATATATGGTCAATCTTGGCAAAGAACATTGGCAGGCAGTGAAATGGATTCTCAGATATTTAAAGAGCATTTCAAACTTTTGTTTAGAGTTTGGTAGAACCAGCGACACTTTGTTTAGTTTTGTAGATTTAGATTATGCCGGTGATCTCGAAAGACGCAAGTCTCTGACAGGTTATGTATTTTGCATTGGAGATTGTGCCGTTAGCTGGAAAGCTACTCTACAACTTGTAATGGCTTTATCTACTACTGAAGCAGAATATATGACAGTTATTGAGGCTATCAAAGAAGCATTATGGTTGAGAGGTTTATTTGGCGAGTTATCCCTTCATCAAAAGGCTACTACTGTTTATTGTGACAGTCAAAGTACTATTCATTTGACGAAAGACTAGATGTATCATGAGAGGACGAAGCATATTGATGTGAAGTATCATTTCATTCGGGATACTATTGCAGAGAAGAAGGTCCTTACTTAGAAGATCAACGCTAAGAACAATCATGCTGACATGTTTACGAAGGTTCTTCCAGTTTACAAGTTTAAGTAACGCTTGGACTTGATTGACATTTATAGTTGGTGATATAGTCCTTTTAGGGCATTGTCAGAGAAGGTAGAGCAGATAACTATTGTTCGAAACCAAGTTAAGGTGGAGATTTGTTGCATGCCTTGGCCCCTCCAATAAGTCAAAAATTGTTAGCTATTGGTTGTATGCTTTGGCCTCTTTCACTACGTTAAAAATAGATGGGCACTGTTTAGAATTTGTCATAGATACATTATTTTCTTTGTGTGCATGATATTGTTGTCAATTGCTGAGATTGCGCATATGTAACATCTCGTCCCCATATTAAGGGTTAGAACTCGAAATCTTAGTACATATGTGCTCAAGGAGAGACAAACGAAATGTGTTGGTCTTGCTCATGCATCATTTTAATATATATATATGCATTTAAACAATGAATGATTGAATATTATTGTGAGGCATTTCATACCCGAATACATGATCTGATAATGACAGTTGTGACATGAGTAGCCATCGAATATGAGCTTAAAGCTCTGGAATGTGGTATAGAGCCAAAGGCTTGATATGTTCAATGAGCACGGTATCCACAATGGATACATGACAGTTTAGGCACTCAGTCACAACAATGTAATAATTGAAAGTGGGTCACATATGCATTGCATATACACTTAATAAGTGTAATTGATTAATTGATTGATCGATTTTTAATGTGGGTAAGTCTGGGTATGAAAATGGGTATGTGGAATAAATGCTATATGAAGCAATTGCAATAATTCATTAAAGTCCGGCATTCCATCTTGAAGTGGAGCGTTTCACAATTTCTTTCATATCTAAATACACATTTAACAATCACATATGACATCGGACCGTAGTCCGACATTTAGCAATCATATAATGCACATTCAGAAGTACCACCTAAGTATGAGGCATTTTTGTCTTTCACCCAAATCAAATTATTCAATCAAATGTATATGTGACACTTTTCCCAATTTATTACGATGTTGTGACTGAGCGCCTAAACTGTCCTAATATGGGCGCATTAATCGTTGAACCAGAGGCTCTGAAATCACTGTGGGCTCAAGGCCCAAGTACGGTGAGCTTTTAGCTCTCGGTGGCTGCTCCGGTCACAATCGTCATTTTATCTGATCATGCATTCTTGTATGCAATGCATATGTCACAATGAATCAGTATATAAGTCACAATCAATACCTATGTCACAAATTATCACAAAACAGGTAGCACTTCTATGTCATAGCCTCCCAGTACATCGGACCTGCTGTCCGGAACCCATAATCAAAATACAACACAATCCTGTCATTATCCACCACAGAATTATAAGCAAACTACTAATTGATGAACCGTCTAGGACACTCACCTCATATCCATGCTTGAAACTTGTCCGAAGCATCAATTTCTCCATTACTTCTTTCCTTCATCCAAGTTAA
>JAOTAX010000195.1:138147-161457 GCA_025629825.1 Erythroxylum guanchezii | reverse complement strand
TCGATCAAGGGATGAACGAGATTAGAAAGAGGTTATGCCACAAAAGGGTTCTTATTGTTCTTGATGATGCTGATCAATTAGACCAATTCAAAGCATTAGCTGGTATGCATGATTGGTTTGGTAGTGGAAGTAGTATTATTATAACCACCAGGGATGAACATGTGGCCATTAGCTGTGGAGCAGATAAACTATGCAGGATTAAGGAATTAGATCATGAGCAAGCTCTTCAACTCTTTAGTTTGAAAGCCTTCAAAAACGAATACCCGAAAAAGGAGTATGCAGAGCTGTCCGATAAATTCTTGAACTATGCTAATGGATTACCCTTGGCCCTTGTTGTCATAGGGTCCTTCCTGTTTGGTAGATCTGTAAGTGAATGGAGAAGTGCATTGGACAGACTCAAGAAAGTTCCTCAGAAAGAGATTTTAGACAAGCTTCAAATAAGTTTCGATGGACTAGAGGAACTAGAGAAGAAAATGTTCCTAGATATAGCTTGTTTCTTCAATGGCAAGAAGAGAGCTTATGTGATGAAAGTACTTGAATGTTGTGCCTTGTGCCCTGACATTGGAATAAGGGTACTGATAGATAAATCTCTAGTAACCGTCTCTGATGACAGAATAGGGATGCATGATTTGCTTCAAGAAATGGGTAGAGAAATCGTTAAGCAAAACTGGTGTGAAAATCCTGGAAAACGCAGCAGGGTGTGGCTGTATGAAGATATAGAGCATGTCCTGAAGCAAAATGAGGTAACTTGCATGATTATTAATCAATCCTGTATTACCTTTATATTTTTTTAGATTCCTGTTTACAATTTGCAATTCGAAAATGTTGAAGGGAATGGAAGAAATTGAAGGCATAGTCCTGGAATTGGAAGGATCAGAAAGAGGAAACTTGAGTACTAAAGCTTTTCTGAAGATGAAAAAGCTTAGGTTTCTCATAGTACGGAATTGTCACAGTTTTGAGAGCGTACATCACCTTCCTGATGATCAACTACAGTACTTGGAATGGAATGGTTATCCTTCCAAAACCTTGCCACCAAGTTTCCAACCTGATAAACTTGTCGAGCTCAACTTGCGCCATAGCCACATTGAACAACTGTGGAAGAATATGAAAGCAATTAAGGTTTCTTTCATGTACCTTAGTTAAAGATGCTAACTTTTAAGTTTCTCAAGTATTTGTTATGTTTCTGATCTCTTTTATTTAATGTTTGTGTCACTGATAGCCTCTGCAGAATTTGAAGGTCATTGATCTTAGTCACTGTCAGAGCTTAAGAAAAACCCCTGATTTTAGATGGTTCCCAAATTTAGAGATTGTAAAGCTTGAAAGGTGCACAAGATTGAGGAAGGTTCATGACTCCATTGGAACTTTGAGAGATCTGGTTTCTTTGAATTTGAAAGACTGCACAAACCTTGTGGGTCTTCCAAGTAGCATCCGCAATCTGAAGTCCCTCAAGAATCTTATTTTGTCAGGTTGCTCAAAACTTGAGAAATTACCAGAAAGGTTGCAGAATTTAACCTGCTTGGAGGTGCTTGACTTGGGCAAAACTGCTGTCAGACAACTGCCACCATATCTTAAGCGTTCGAAAAGCCTTCAAGTATTGTCCTTCCATGGTTGTAATGAACCACAACGTAAATCATGGGACTTGGTGTCACCTTTCCGTACACTGCCAAGAAACAATCCTAGTCCCGTGACTTCCATGTTAACTTCTCTGTTAGATTTCTGTCATCTTAAAATTCTTGATCTAAGTAACTGCAATCTTACAGAAGGGGCAATACCTGATCATCTAAGCTGTTTCATTGCATTAGAAACACTAAATCTGAGTGGAAACGATTTCTTTAGCTTACCTGCAAGCATCAGACAACTTTCCAATCTCGAAGTACTGATTGTAGACAACTGCAAGAAGTTGGAGTCACTGCCAGAGCTTCCACTAGGCGTCAAGTATGTAAGCATGTATGACTGCGAATCGCTGACAGATCTTCCAAGTCCATTAGAAGCCGGCAAGCCTTTCAAAGAGTTCAGATTGGTCTTTACAAATGCCCACAAACTTAATCAACTTCGAGGAAATGATGGGTTTTCGTTTGTTTTGGATAGCCTCTATTTTTTGCTTAAAAACTGGCCTCAGGTACCCCAACTCACTCCACCATTAGTAACTTCATCAAGCAACCTGTACCCATCTAAGCTGAACATTAATTATAGGTAATAATTCTGATGATACAGGGATTCTATGATTTTGCCATGTGCTGCCCTGGAAGACCAAGTCCTGCATGGTTCAACTATTCAGGAATGGGGTCTGCAACTAGGCTACAGCTTCCTCCAACTTGGTGTGATGGTACGTGGAAGGGACTTGCAGTATCCGCAGTTTACGTGGTGGATGAAGACATTGTCAATGACGGCAAGAAACTTTGGAACGAGGACGATGATTTTGAGTTTCCGAGGATTCAGTGTTTTGTTCAACCAAATACCGAGAAGGCTAGCAGCAGCGGTAGCAGCAGCAGCCACCCATTAACCTTGCCTGTATCAAGAGACGCCTGGTTTCCAGGGTTTGATCAACATTGTTTCATTTATATACCGGAGAGATGGTACGGAGGAGGTGTAGAGTTGTGGAACAGCATTGATGTTAGATTCAGTTGCAGACGATTGACAATTAAGAAATGCGGAGTTCGTCTGGTGTACGAGCAGGACGTGGAAGAGCTGGATCCTTGTAAAAGTCAGCAACATAAAGCTAACAATTCTATTACTTTCATTGAATAAGAAGAAGAAGTGGAAAAGTAATAAAATTATGCCAAAAGAATATGCTTCTATGAAGGCTTTTCCAAACCATCGTAAATACGATTTTAGATTTTCTGTCTAATTTTTATGGTATTTTATTGTGTTTAGTAAATTTTAGCTATTTATTTATACAAATTTTATGTTTATTTATATAAAGCTCATACAAGACCTGTATAAATAAATAGCTAAAATTTATTAAACACAATAAAATATCGTAAAATTAGAGAGAAATCTTGTTTCATAACTACCTGCCTACCTGCCTGTCCTCGTTTCGGCTTTTATTTATATAATTAATAACTATGATATTGGTAATAGTTGGTTTTATTAAAAGACAAAGTTGAATGATTAATGAGCTTCTGTTGGTAGTCGGTACTGTCAGCAAAATTTCAGTTTGTACTACTTTACTAGCTAGGCTAGCTACCACCGCCAACTAACGCAAACAAATACAGAGTCCTCCGATTTCTCAACCCCATCATGGTTTTCGACTCCTGCCCATGCTTTGGCAACCGAAGCTTCGAAGCTACCGAACCAGACCGAGACCCGGTGCTCCTGGTGTCCGGGATAGGAGGCTCCATTCTCCACTCCAAGAGTAAGAACAAGTTGGGGTTCGAGACCCGTGTTTGGGTCCGGCTTCTGTTGGCTGATTTAGAGTTCAAGAAGAAGATTTGGTCTCTCTACAATCCCAACTCTGGTTTTTCTCTCTTCCCCACTTATTTTTCATCTCCTACATTTCTTCCCTCTGTCTCTATCTATTCCTTGCTCTGATCGGAACAATTAAAAATAGGATTTTCAGAGATAGAAAGTGCGTACTTCTGTTAATTTATTAGAAAGTTCCCATCTTTAACGTTTGCTGGAGATGGGTATGCACTTGTTCTTGTTCAGTTAGCCTTGCAATTTGTGGAGCAATGCTATCCTCAATTCCTTCTGATGTTGTTTGTGTTTCGGATTATCAGGCTACACAGAAGTGTTGGATTCTAACACTGAAATCGTGATCCCTGATGATGATTACGGACTTTATGCCATTGACATTTTAGATCCTTCTTGGGTATGATCTTGGATGAAACCCTCCTACCGAACTCGTGTAACAATTATTAAAGATGGTTCCTCTAACTTTATTTATGATTATGTCTTCCTATTCATGCTTCTTGTAATATCAAACAAGAATGAGTATTCCGGTATTTATGTTCTGTAGAATGGATAGTTCTCATCTTTTTCTATTCTTCATTGTTTCTTCTGCCATTCACATTACTATATTTGTTAACCAATTGGATGAGCTAAACTTTGTTTTCTGATATCTTTGTGCTGTGCCAGTTCGTTAAATTATTACATCTAACAGAGGTATATCAGTTTCATGATATGATTGAGATGCTCACTAAATGTGGATATAAGAAGGGAACCACATTGTTTGGATATGGCTATGATTTTCGGCAAAGTAATAGGTATATATTCCTCAACCGATTATGTTTCAGATGGTTAAGCTATTTCCTTTGCTTACGATTGGAGTGTGTGTGGTTCCGCTTATAACATTGACTGTATCTGATCTATGCGGTTCACGGAAACCGTTTACATTCGTTTCGCAGAATTGATAAATCAATGAAAGGTCTAAAAGTGAAGCTGGAAACTGCTTATAAATCTGCTGGAAACAGAAAAGTTAATGTAATCTCTCATTCGATGGGTGGCCTGTTGGTCTCATGTTTCATGTCACTCCACAAAGATGTGAGCATATTTACTCTGTGAAAGTTCCAAACATTATTAGATTTTTCAGAACACCATGGACGAAGTTAGACTCCCATTATCTGTCGTATGGTGTGTAACATAATCTTCAATTCATTCTTGGCAGGTTTTTTCACAGTTTGTCAATAAGTGGATCTGCATTGCCTGTCCTTTCCAAGGTACTTTTAGTCTAGCCATATGCATTAGACATTAATTATACGAGAGTCATGCAGAGGATCTTATTTCATTTTCGTCCCTGCATCCACAATTTCTGTTTACAACTTCCTTTCCTTTTCATTTCTGAATGGAATGAAAGCAGGCTTGAAAACTTGTGTGCTTCCATAACAGGTGCACCAGGATGCATCAATGATTCTCTTTTAACTGGCTTGCAGTTTGTTGAAGGCTTAGAGAGCTACTTCTTTGTCAAAAGATGGACGATGCACCAACTGGTAATTTCCTTTCCCTGAACAGCTGCCCTTGTTTAAAATGCTTAGTGCCACAATTTGAGAGAGGAAGCGCGAGAACTCTGTCAGTTCTATTCCCTTCTTTTGCTGGAGATCTTATCAGACTGTTCTTTTATCTCTTTGGCCTGCAAACAGCTAGTTGAGTGTCCATCAATCTATGAAATGTTGGCAAATCCAGATTTTAACTGGGAAAAGAACCCACAGATTCAAGTCTGGCGAAAGGAAACAAATGATGGGGAAACTTCTGTCAAATTAGAGTCCTATGGCCCACTTGATAGTACCATGTTCTTTCAAGAAGCACTGAAAAACAATGAGGTAACATTGTGTCTGGAAGCCATTTGATATTCTGTAGGAGGAAGATGCTTCTTTACAATACATAGAAGGATAACTCAAACCTCTAGCGGTTTTCTTTAAGATTAGCCTATGCTAGCGTATTCTACCAGAAATATCAAAAGTTCGGGTGAGGTTCTGCTAGCTATTGATTTTGATTTTCTGCTGACATGTTCTTGAAACTCCATCTTTCAATATAACTGTAATTTGTCAATGTATGACGACATTGTATGGTAGCTGAAACTGATTGCGGTCTTTATTTCATTTTTCAGTTAACCTACAATGGTAACACAATTGCTCTGCCCTTTAACTTTTCAATCCTTAAATGGGCTGTTTCTACTCGCAAGATTCTCAATGAAGCTCAACTGCCAGAGGGGGTTTCATTCTATAATATTGTTGGGACATCCTTTGATACACCCTTTGATGTTTGGTATGTGAAACAATTGTTTTAAGATTACTCTGTTAGTGGTATTTCTTTTGGAAAAGGCATGGTATTAGTGGTATTTCTTTTGAAAAAGGCATGGCTCATTTATGTATTTTTTGGACCTTGAAATACAACTAATTTCCTCTATGTTTGTTATCATAATATGAACCTGTTGATAAATTGGAGGGCTGTGCTTGAGATTTTTGTGAAAATTCAATTGAAACTTCAATTGAGATATAAAAGCGGTTGAGATTTGTCTTGATACTAATTCATAAGGTAAAGTCCCAAATGGCCGTTAATTTGTCTTGGATGATGCATTTTTGAGGT
This sequence comes from Erythroxylum guanchezii, assembly GCA_025629825.1. NCBI lineage: Eukaryota > Viridiplantae > Streptophyta > Magnoliopsida > Malpighiales > Erythroxylaceae > Erythroxylum > Erythroxylum guanchezii. The sequence goes on along the minus strand of JAOTAX010000195.1, from coordinate 155,433 downwards.
GATGCCAAGATAATATTTTGTGAATGCTTTCAATTTTCAGCTAATATGAGGCTGACTTGGTGTGTCCATCCCGTATGCAGCTATGGTTCAGAGACATCTCCAGTAGGGGACTTGTCTGAGGTGTGCCACTCATTGGTGAGTAATTTGGTTTCTTGATGATTGCTTGATGCTGCTAAACATGCTAACTCACATAGTGAACAGCTGCTGGATCTCACTCATACTTACGTGTATAAGCGCGATATTATTATAATCTTTAATTTATCATTCCAGGGTTCTACAAACATCTTCCATTTTGCACCTAGGACCTGCCACTTCCTACCACTATCAATAAACTTATTGTTTCATGCATCATGATCGTTTCTCTAACATTGTGCTTGTTGTAGCCCCAGTACTCATATGTGGATGGAGATGGAACGGTTCCAACTGAATCAGCAAAGGTGCCTGCCTCATTCTTTTGGTTGATTTTTCTGTTGTAATGGAGTAAAGAACAAGAGGATGCCATACAATCGATCTGAAATTAGAAGAGGGTTGTTCTGGTTCCTTTTTGTTTTGTGTTATCCCTCCTTCAGAACAACTGTAATAAGCTACAAACAAACAAGTGACATTTTGTTAGTCGATTGTTTTGGGATCATGCAGCTCTACCTAATGCTCTAAGCTTATAGGAGCAACAGAAACTGGAGGGCTACCAAATTCCCAGTAAAAGCTCAAGTGTTGTCCTTTATAATCAAATCACCATCCTCTTCTCTCCTTGTTAGGTTGGTGACTTGTGTTGGTGAACCTAACTTGTAACTTGACTTGCAGGCGGATGGATTTATGGCAGCAGAGAGAGTGGAGATTAATGCAACTCATCGTGAACTGCTTCGTGACAATTCAGTGTTTGAACTTATCAAGAAATGGTTGGAAGTTGATGAACACAATCGTATCAAACATTGGAAGACATCCCGAGTTGCAGATGCCGTTCTGTTAAGTTAGTTATTTACTACACTTTCTTCATTTTCTGTGCTGACGAATTTTGTCCTTTGCTTTTCATTACTCATTAATATATAGGGAAAGAAGGCAAAAACAAGCTTGAAAATGTGACATCAAGTATAGATTGGTTGTAAATATACCATTTGTAAACATCTTGCCAGTTTCTAAAATCAACAAGGAACTGAACTTTCTACTATTATTTGAGTTTATGGAAACTAAATAAACCAAGAAGAACAAAAAAGGAACTTTTTATGCTGAAAATGATCAAGCAATATTGTACATGTTAAGTTGCTGAACAATGTCTTCTTCTTCTTCTTCATCAATTATATATATAATCAGTTTGGCAATACTCTTTTATGCAGCCAAAAGGGTATATAAGAGAAGCCCATGCAGTGATTTGAGTATCAGTTGACAACAATAATCACTTCAAATAAAAGATTGTACAAATTGAAATTTTACATAAGCTATTATAGATGTGTATGTACGTATTGGTATAAAGAGTATTGGGGTTCCCCAATTAAAGGTCAAGAGAAAAAGGACTAAGAATGAGCATTCCTAGGGCTTGTTGGCTTATGAGAAGATTCTATTTTAGATAGTAAAGAAATACAGACACGCATGAGCCATGCACTCTTTTTACACTCTCTCTCTCTAGACTTCCATTTTTCTATTTACGGTGGATATGATGTTCACTTACTAATTAAAGCTTCAATCTTACCCATCTATGGAATACATATATATATATAAACCAAGATAGTGTAATTATACTGTATGCCCAAGTATTGTAATTGAAATTTTCAAAAGGGTATTAAATTATTTAAATAAAAAAAAAGATGATATATACTAGAAGAAATATACATGGACATAAGACAAAGATTATATTGAAGGGGATATAATTAAGTATCCAATTTGTGCCATAAACAATTTGGGTTTTCTTGGTCTAATAAGCAGTAATATTATTAAAAGATGCCCCATGCAAATGGTTAACATTTAAAAAGGCAGTAGCTAGGGAAATAATGGAAGACAAGAAGCTCAAGCATGGGGAGAGTAAAGTAAGGGTGGAAGCTTTTGATCATCTTTAATAAAGTTTGCTTTTCTTGGAAACCTCTTCTTTTCTTTTTCATTTAACAATTCTATTAGACACCAAGAGAGGGTTTTATTTAGTTTTGGCAAAAAAATAATAAAATAAATCTGGGTAAGAGCGCAAGTTGGTCAAAAAAAAAAAGAAAGACAAATCGAGCGTTGAATGTATTAATCTTTCCAAGGAGGCACGGGTTCACAGCTTATTTCTCTAAGAAAATCTCAGTTCTCTTCCAGTTTGTATATATAACCTTGGTCTTTGTGCTTGCTTCCCCCTCCCCCCTTATAATAAGGTTAGCTAGTATTATTAATCTTTCCTCTATATGTCTCTATGCATTGAGCTACTATTTACCTCCCCCAAAAAAATGTATTAAAATATCATTTTTTTATAATTTTACATATATACATATTACATATTTATTGTTTTTTTGCTTATTTCTCTCGTCTCGATATTGTGATTTAGCAAACAGACATTGCCAACCTTTTATACAACTTCTAATGTCATGGCATCTGCCGCCGGTACACGTGTGATATTATATTTATACGTACTGATGACCCTCTGGTTCCATTCGACTCCTATATATGATGAGGCCTTGAATGAGTGATCGAGATACACATATGTGGTCGGTGCAGGTTTTAGTCTTTCTTTTTTTTAATCTCTGTTACTTTGTTTCTTCTTATACGATAATCTTATAGTACTAGTCGGTGAAGTTGAAAATGGAATGCAATCCATCCAAGACCAAGTGGCTGTTATATCAATTACAACTAACCTCTCTAGGCAGCTTTAGATGAAGAAAAAGAAATTGTAGTTTTAAATGGCGTGCACCGTCAGGGACTCATGGAAGTGAATGTATGATCCTAGAATGAGTGTAAATTGAGATTGGATACGAAGAAGATGCGTTGTTGTAAAAATAGGAAGAGAAGACTGGGTACATCATAACCTTCTCTAGCTAGATCACCACAAAACGAAGAGTCTTGTGCCCTAAATAACGTTACTTTTGAATATAACTTCAGTAAAATTAAACTCAAAGTATATGAAAAAATTATGCTATAGTGCCTACCATAAAACGAAATGGGTAATTTTTGTAAAAATAATATTATTATATTTTAGTCTATTTTGAAAAAAAAAAAGTATTTAAGCAAAACCATTGGATGGATTTTATGTCAATTATAGTATTGTTGAAATTACATTATTTAATAGATGAATTAATATATGTGTGTTGGAATGGGAAACACACGTGTATACATTCATATATAATTAATTTATTAATAAATTAATGATAGTTAAAAATGATGAATAAATTGATTTGCACTCAATATATATAAATCAAATATTGTTTGAATTAATATATGTGTCTATTAATGTGGCACGTGTATACATTCATAGATGAATTATATTAATAAAATAAGGTGTTTAATTATTTGCACTAAATGTTTATTATGAGATAGATCAGTGTATCGTGTTTGGTAGTGGGGTAGTAAACGTGTAAAGAAGATGAACCCCACAAAATCACGAGCTCTCTGCAGTCTCCTTCCAATAATGTTTTGATAAGGCCGGGTCTGGTCTGGTAATTTGGTCTGGTCCCTTATGGGGTGCATGTAGAGTTTGATTAATCGGATTCTCATTTCACCCATGCATGTGTCTATGGCCCTCAGCTTCATATATTAATGGAGAGAGTAAAATGAAATGGCATGAAGAACACGTTCATTCAGTATTAGAACATGCCTGTGATATAAATGTATGACTTTGCTTGGTAAGAGAAGTACAGTTCATGTTGTTGTTCTTGAGAATAACTTTTACTTGATCTCTTATCTTCTCTTCCAAGTTCATACATTATTAAGGCCACTCTTTTCACTATAATGCACGAGAGGGCTCGCAAAACTAAGCGCTTTATATATATATATAGATACACGTATCTCTGAAAGTGTGCAACCTTAAGCCGAGAGGGTTTTACTAGGTCAAAAGTGCGATTAAATTAAGGTTGTTGAACATGTAATGTAATGTATGAAGACGAGGTTTTCAAGATAGACTCAGTCTCATCCTAACCAGTAGTAAGATAATAAGTGTGAGATGAGAATGAGGAGTTGTAGGGTTTGTATTGAATGAAGTATCTCATAATGCTCATCTCCATGTGGGGTTTTACCGTCACGTCGATTCCTTATTTGACGGTCAAACTTACAGTTTGTGGTTTGCGCGAGCTTCGAGAGATTGGGAAATGGAAGATATAATATTATTGATTATTTTCTGACTGCTACTGTTACTATAATACAAATGTAAGTATAAACCAAGAGGTTAATGTAAACCGTACGTCGGTTTACACAACATATGACTATGCTCAATCATGTCGGCATGACTAAGCTACGGATCTTTTAAGAATGAGTTGGTAACATTGAAAATGGGAAATTTAATGAAGTAATATGGATGGGAAATTCCATGTATTTGAGTTGAGACACAACTAGATTTTCTTCCAATCTGTCTGATAAAGTTTTTCTTTAAGAAAATAATAATAATCCTTAAAATAATCACCCGGAAGACAAGGGTTAATGTCTTCTCGTGAGGGCACAAGATTCATAGCTTGAAGCTATCTACATATTACCTCTTTTTTCTTAATTTAATATATACTTTCATAAAAAGAAAAATGTGAGTGAGTTTCAGTCTGAGTCTGAGTCGGAGTCATGCATGCATTACTCTTATTATTATGTTTAATGTAATGTGTTACAGTAGAGGTAGAGAGAGATACAGCAGGTGGAGAAAACGACGCGAAGAAGAAGAAGTTTGAGTGATGGTGATTAGGCAAGGAGAAATATAATTAGTAATAAGGGAATGTGAGAAAGTTATGGCCACTGGTGAGATACTGACATTGATATGACTTTTGTCCTAACTCTCTCTAATTTTTCATTTTTCATTTAACAGTTAAGGGCAGAGGCGATGGAGTGCGTGTGAATTCTGTGTCAGACCTCCGTTATAATAATAATATTAATATTATCTTCATCATTTCTCAGAAACAAACACAAAAACTCACTTCCTTCTTCTTCTTCTTCTTCATATATAAGTTAATAATAATCAAATGTATATATATATAAATGTATGTACAGAAGAAATTAGAGTTGATTATGTGTTGTCTATATGCGTGTTGCTGCATGCAAAAGTACAGTACTACCCATACGCCTACCATCATTCACGGTTTCTAGGGTTGACATGTTTAATTATGATATATTTAAGAAGAGAGTTGTATGTGTTCATATGAATGAATCTCCATACTCTTTAATACCCACTTTCTTCTTCTTCTTCTTCTTCTTGTGTCGACTTGTTTGTTTGGATGTGTAAAAGTTGTTAGCACTGCACTTCAAGCTTGGATATGGCTTCCATGAATAACTGGTTGGCTTTCTCTCTTTCTCCTCAAGAACTTCCTTCGCAAACCGACGACCACCAAGATCATCAGTCTCGAAGCGCAGCTACTCGGTTTGGTTTTCACTCTCATGATGAAATCTCTGCTACAGATGTCTCGGGGGAGTGTTTTGATCTTACAACTGCTCCTTCTCTCAGCCTCCCTCCATCTTTTGGTATTCTCGAAGCATTTAGAAACAATCAGTCTCAAGGTTTGTTGCCATTCCTAACATATTATTACAAAGTAGTTTAACATCCTAATTTGAACGATTTGGAGATTTGTTTTTGGGTTTTTTTTGTTAGTCCTTGCACTTTCTGAGAACACAGTGACGAAGATGCTATTTCTGACAGATTGGAACATGAGGGGGTTAGGTTTAAACCCAGAAACTAACTACAGAACCACCTCATCAGACGTCCCGATGTTCATGGGTGGTGCATGCAATAACCAAGACATTGCTCAAAACCAACAACCCAAGCTCGAGAACTTCCTCGGTGGTCACTCCTTCACTAACCACGAACCAAAGCTTCATGACTGCAACTCCATTTACGATACTTCCGAAGGAAACTTCATGTTCCAAAACTGCTCCTTGCAACTACCGTCTGAAGCTACAACAGATGACAGAACAAGCAATGGAGGGGACGAGAACAGTAGCATCAACAACGGATGTGCCAATAACTCCTCCATAGGATTGTCAATGATCAAGACATGGTTAAGAAACCAACCGGCACAAGCAGAAAAAGAAAACAAGAACACTGGCGGTGCACAAAGCTTGTCTCTTTCTATGGGCACAGGTTCGCAGTCAAGTTCACCCTTGCCACTGCTCACGGTGAGCGGAGGAGGGAACAGCGGTGGAGAGCAGAGTTCGTCGTCGGAAAATAAAAGGCAGCAGCAGAAGACGGAAACAGCTCTGGATAGCCAAACTTGTGCTATCGAGGCACTGCCAAGGAAATCCATCGATACTTTTGGTCAAAGAACATCTATATACCGTGGAGTAACCAGGTTACTTTTATTAAATCTACCAATGTCTTCCATTTACTACTCTGTTGTGTTTCTTCAGTGCAATGTCAATGGTGTGACAACCTACTTTTGTCTTTAATTACAGACATAGATGGACAGGTCGTTATGAAGCTCATCTATGGGATAACAGTTGCAGAAGAGAAGGACAAACTCGTAAAGGAAGGCAAGGTAAAGCACAAACAGAAAGATCTCAAAGATTTATCTTCTCTAACCTTTTGATTAGCCATTCCATTCTCTTTAACTAACTTGGTTTGTCTGTGTGGATCGATCTTCTCCTATCTTGATGTGGGCGTCTTGTTGCAGTATATCTGGGTAAGGGTCGAGTTACTTCCATAAATATTCTTCAATCCATTATAAGATTTTAACAAGAAATCCATGAATCCTTAGTTAATGATTCTGAGATAACTCGAGTGATTGATGGTGTATAGGTGGTTATGACAAGGAAGAAAAAGCAGCCAGAGCTTATGACTTAGCAGCATTAAAATACTGGGGTACTACTACTACCACCAATTTTCCTGTAAGTTGTAGGTTTACGACCATTTTCCACTTTCCATTTTCTTCTCCTTTTATTCAGATTTTAAGAGGCTAAAACAAGAACAAAAATGAAACAGTTTTTGCCTGTTAAACATTGGTGGAGTAAGGGCTGAAGACATAATTTTTAATATATATATATATATATATATATATATATATGCGCTGAAAGAGAATCCAACTAAGTGGGATATGTCAATACATGTTCCCTTTTATTTGGCGATTTAAAAGGGTTATGTTGCCTGTAATGGAAACTATTATTTCAACTTTCTTATAAACTTGCAGATCGACGATTATGAAAAGGAATTGGAAGAGATGAAGCACATGACTAGACAGGAGTTTGTGGCGTCTCTTCGGAGGTACATGATCTAAAAGATCCTTCTGAAGCACAGAACTAAATTAATTAGAATGTATTTTCGTATATTAATTTCTCCAATGCATTTCAGGAAGAGTAGTGGGTTTTCTCGAGGTGCATCTATCTATCGAGGTGTTACAAGGTACAATATATATACATTAAAATCAATAACATGCAAATTCTGGATTCTGAAACTTTGATTTTTTAATGTCAGACATCATCAACATGGAAGGTGGCAAGCAAGGATTGGAAGAGTTGCAGGGAACAAGGATCTTTACTTGGGAACTTTTAGTAAGTTGTTGCAAATGGAAATGATAAATGATACATATATATAGAGAGATAGAGAGTGTTCATGTAATTATAATCAATACGTTTGATCGGAAATTCATATTCAGGCACGCAAGAAGAAGCTGCAGAGGCATATGACATTGCAGCTATAAAGTTCAGAGGATTAAATGCCGTCACCAATTTTGACATGAGTAGGTATGATGTGAATAGTATCCTAGAGAGCAGTAGTTTACCTATTGGTGGTGCGGCCAAGAGATTGAAAGATGTGGAGCAGTCTGAAATGACTGTGGATGCTCGCAGACAAGACGATGATAACATCACTGGAGATGATATTGCCGTCTATGGCGGCGGCTTGGTCCACCATGGATGGCCAACTGTTGCATACCAGCAAGCTCAGCCTTTTAGCATGCACTACCCTTTTCCCCAGAGGCTTTGGTGCAAGCAGGAACAAGAGTCCGATGATGCTAATCATCACACCAGCACCACCACCTTTCAAGATCTTCACCAGCTACATCTGGGAAATACTCACAACTTCTTCCAACCTTCTGTTCTACATAATCTCATGAGCTTGGACTCATCTTCGTCAATAGAACACAGCTCTGGCTCTAACTCAAACTCTGTGATTTACAGCAATGGTGGTGATCAGAGTCATAGAATTGGTTATGGAAACAGTGGTGGATTTGGCATGTCTGTGGCCTCCACATTTATGTCTTCCAACGATAGCAACCAGAGCCAAGGTAACGGTTATGGTTATGAGAATTATATGCTTGGTTCATCAGATCCTTACTTTAGAAACGTTAACACCAACTACTACTCAGAGTCCCATCAGTCATCGGGTACTGGTATGGTTAATAAGAGCAGTGCAAGCGCATATCATGATCAGAGCTCGGCATGCAACAACTGGGTGCCAACACTTGGACCAAGGTCCAATAGCATGGCTGTTTGCCATGGAGCTCCAACTTTCACGGTGTGGAATGATACTTAAAATTGATAGAGGATTTAAGGGAAAGACAGAAACATCTGTTCAATCATATGTACACATCAACTACGGATCTCCTGAGTTGTGATTTTCCAGTCTCTATTTTTGTTCCTTTCTTTATAGAAAGTCTCGTTTCAATCAATGGAAGACATAAAATATATATCTATAGAGGCTCCAATTAGGCAACGTTTTTCCTGATCTATGTGATGACGTATATATGTGCATGGTTAGTAGATGAAGTTCGGCATAAACAAAATCGAGTACTCTTTGTATTTTTGACTAACAACACAGCTTAGATATCAAATGCTGAATTTATATAATCTTCTGTTCTGATTAGTAATTAACTAAAGGATTGTTTTTAATGTTCTAAATTACAAATTCCATGTGATGTTGTAATTACTAATTATTGTAATTAATTGAAAATAATTATAATACAATGAATTGACCAAATTAAAGTGATCGGATACATATATTTATTGCTGTTGAAATTGAAAAGCTTGATTTCATTATTTTCTTATTTGGATAGGAGCTAGGAATATTAATTATCATTAATTTTACCTTTATATACATGTATTTTTAATTTTGAAAAACTCATTAATTAGTAAGACTACTGATAATAATATATATATATATATATTGAGTTGTTGACAAAATGGGGTATTAGGTATATATAGTTCAGCTCCGTTACTAATAGAAGCGTTATAAGCATGAAAAGAAGATTACGCAAGCCGAATAATCAACATTTGCAATGCATGCATGAAGGGTACCTGATCAGTTTATTGGAATGCATTTATTACTGAATTATACATCAAAGGGAACAAATTTATTATTAGATTTCTTCTTTTTTTTTTACAGTTTGCATTGATTGATATTACAAATTGAATTACCTTACCAGTACTACTAGAGTCCTGGTCCCTCTTCTTCAACAATTTTCAGATGCTACGACACTATGTACCCCTGCAAACTCATCACCTATGCTCAACAGATTCAGAAACAGAATCTGATGATCATTTCATTCCAAATAAGACGAGGAGAGGAGTTTTGATTGATAATTACAGGAGGAGCAGAAGGGAAAAGTGTTGTATTGATGAGGAAAGTCATGCAATTATAAGACTATCCAAGGAGGAATCGGCAGGTAGGTATTATTACCACCTTTAATTTCTTTTATTTTTTACCAATTGTATTTAGTAGTTCCATGCGATGTGAGTTGATACTTTCAATAATATATACTTTGATCATGACAACTTCATAAGGATGGTTTTCTATTGTTCTGTGTTTGAAAAGCTAATTGGCATTGTGTTTGTGCGTATATATATGTGTATGAATTGAAGAAGCAATGAATCAGAAGGCAAGAAAGTACCAGGAGTACATGAAAAAGATACCAATTCCATCCATTAAAGGCCTACCAATAACCTTCTTCACATGGCAAGGACTAGCTGAATCCTTGAAGCAAATGTATGAACAACCATTGCACTACCTCACTCATAAACTTTTGCAAGAATGGGATCATTCCAGGATTGGAACTCCAGATGAATGCAAGCCATTGGACTGTATCTTCCATCTTAGTAAAGCAGAAGCCACCATTTGGGTTATGGAAGAAGTTCACAGACAGTGCACTTCTCATCATCATCTCGCTAACCTTTGGCTCTCTGACCCTGTACTCTACTATGACTTTGTTCATCCAATCATCTCGACTATGTGAAAATTTCCTAAACCGATTAAATCACCTTTCTGTAGCTCTTTGTCTCTGTATGTTGTGTTGTTTTCTGTCAGCTGTTCCTTGTTAATACCAGTTAGTTACTTCTTCTAAACAACAGGCTAATTAATGTTTTGTGCTTCAGGAGGAAACTTCACAACCAATTGGTATGTACCTCGACGCTGTAAACATTCTAAATTATCAGCAAAAACTGTGCAAATTTATAGATCGAGAGGAATAGAGTAATAGTGACATTTTTTCTTGAGCTGAAGATTAAGGGAAAACGAAGAACATTCGATAAATGAATGAAGGAATTGACAGGATTTAGCTATCAACTACCCAATTTGAAACCATCTACAAAGAGACCTAAGCAGACAACGGCTTTCCAATAGTTCATCATCACCAAAAATCACTGCAGCCTCCCAATGGATAAAGAAGCTGATTTTTGTGCACGAGCATACCAATCCCTTCAATGGCAGCAACTACAGCACCTCCAACCAGTACTTCCCAGTCACCTGTTTGTCCTAGGATTGCAGCCAATGCATTCGTCGTATAGAAACCTTAAGAGAAGAAGAAGAAATATCCTCATTGGGAATTGTCTAGGAACTGTCTCCCACCTATAATCACTATCCTGCCCAGTCTAGTACCAGAAGGACTGTCACCATTTTCAGATGTCCCACCTGTGTCCAAGGCAAAGGTTATTATCCACCCATGTCTTCTCCTCTCAAATCTGTTCCAAGAGGACAAACAAATGGCTTTATATAGATGAACACATCCAAGTTGTTATAGCTTACATATTTCACTGTGTCATTTTGCTTGTACATCTCATATCGAACCTGCTGTTATGGCCAATGTTACTTGCAATAGGAAGGAAAGAAACTGGTTGATGAGAACCGAGTCTCTTCATCAAATACCGGTACTGAAAAATCGTTTCCAAAGGCATAAGAAATGAAAATAACCCATAATGACGGGGAAACAATCAAGCATAGAAATGGCTAAAGAGTGTTCCAACAAACTCCTGAACTGATAGCACTTGTTACGGGGGTACCTAAGTGGTCTCCTAGGGAGTTGCAATCAAATTAGGATATGGAGGAGGTTTGACAAGCTAGGTAGATTTGTTGGAAGTTTTGATGACTCCAAACAAAATAACTTTCATAAAATATGAATTTGTATTGATAACAAAATTTAAGATTGTAACTGTAAAAAACACATACAAAATACAAATATTTCTTTCTAATTATAACTGTACTTTTTCTCTCAATATTTCTTTCTTGCAAAGAGTTACGGTTTTCAAACACTTCTTTTTTAAATGCTCACTTTTGACTTTTTTCATGCACACATAACTATATTTTTATCATGCATATAAATGATTACAAGAACACATATTTATAGGCATGTTAAACAACTTCAATTATAATTTGACCACTTCTTTGACACGTCATGCTTAAACTTCACCCACATATCTTACTTCTTTACCAAGTATTTCAAGTTTATCCATAATCTTCTAATTCATCTATAAACTTCCATAATTTTGTCACATCAATTAACTCATCTTTATCCACAAGTTTCTTCCACAACTTTTAAATTCGTCCATAAATTTTCACATCATCACTAAATATTTTTTCTCCAACCCAAACCTTATCTTTTGTCATAATTACATAATTATCCATAATAAAAGAGGATTTGTATTTTCTAACAAGAATTCAATTTTCATCACCCTTGGTAAACCAGAGTGCAGAATACTTGCCCATCTCATTTGACAACCCATTAACTAACAACACACCAATTCAAGGAAGGCCATTTGTTAAAGCATCTGGCTAGCTCCTGTTAATCAAAAAGCTCAGCTTTCAATCAGTTGCTTGTGAAGCAGCCACCTTTAAAAAGATAGAAAATCCTAAAACCTTCAATAATTTACTGGAAGAACAGGAGAATTTATCATGAACAGAACACTAGCCGCCTCTAGACAGAAGAAAGTTTCAGGCTTTGTTGCTTGCTTCTGTATCCTAATCCGTGGAGAGGGACAGCAACAGACGACACTTCTCTGATGCTGCTTGTGAAACCTTTCATATCATAAACCAAAAAAGTACAAAGCAGAGAATCATCGATATTGCTTCTTAACTAGGTAAGGTACTCCACTATGTTTCATCGATATCGCCTAACAATACTTCTACAGCCTTTTAACACTAACAAAGGGTCCTCGTTCAACAACAATATTGCGAAATATTAAAGAATTTTACATTTCTGTTGAAAAGAAAACCGAGTACATAAACCTACACTCCATTGTGAAATGCATTTCATCTGGTTGGCTTTCGAGTCCAAGACAAATACTTCAACATAATCTTGCTTTTCATCCAGACCAGAGCCGACCTGCCGCAGCCCATTGACGCCGGAGATAATCTTTTAGTACAAACATCAATTCACTTGAAAGCTTCAACCACACAACACATACCATTGCTAGCACCAACATATATGAATATTATCATTAACGTTACATACTCATGATACATTTCTAAGAATCTCGTGTAATCATACTTAAAAATAGAGTTATAGTCAAGAGAATGAGAAGACAACAGTTGCGCCAAAGGGCGCAGATATTTACAACTGATTTCAGAAACCAAGATAAAAACAAGGATTTTAAGTTTTCTCTGCCCTTTTCCATCTTTCTTCCTTTATCACTTCCACTCAGCTGTGGGTCATCGCAGCTAAGCCTTTTGAGACACGAGACCGGCAAACGAATTCACCACCCAACCCCACCCCCATGTCCTCTCAAAACTGTTCCTTCTTCCCCATTCTGGTGGTGCTTTAAAGGTCTTCTCTTGTGAATTTGAAAAGCCAAAGAGGCCCACCGAATGACACCCCCTTTTGGTGTCCGACCATTCTGGCGTAAAAATGAGTTTTAGCGTCGTTGTTGACACATGGCACAAATGGTGGCCGACTTGATATTTGCAAAGGTGCAGTGTTCACAGGACCAATTGCCGCAATCATCAATTTTTCTACCAGGGCCACTTGATCTGGAAGTTGAGCCTTTGCTTCTTCCCCCTCGTCCCTTACTGTTCCCACCACCCATGCTCTTCGAGCTTACCGTCCTGCTGCAGGTACCATGCGATTCCACATCTGATAGCCCATTCTCTAAGGCCCGGACTAAATTCTCAAAGTAATTCCTAGTTACACTGTATCAACATCCACACAAAATGATGAATGTTAGTTATGTAATGATCCCCTAAAACCACCAACTAAAAGGAGTAAAAAACAGTTGTTATTAGCCATAGCCCAACTTAAATAGCAATACATGACAATAGCACAAACATTCTGGACAATCATAAAAATGATGACACCTACACGAAAAAATTCAAAATGAAATCTTAATTAGGATAACAACCCCTTCAAAATGCAGAGTAATTGCAACAATCAAAGAACTCGTGAACAATAGAATAAACTCCAACAATTGATAACACAAAACATCACCAAAACGCCTAGTTTTGGGCTACAAGATTGATTCTTTTAAAACCATTGAAATCAGACGATTGCGGAAAGACTCTCCATATTTATCTTCCTTCCCTAAAAGGTTGAGTTTAGGAGTTCAACTTATCAACAGGACTGGAAAGTCACGATTCCAGCAACAATTCAGTTTAGTAAAATGAGAACCTGGTAAGTCCTGCAAGTTTGGTGCGGAACTCATTGAAGTCTTTTGAGGGGCCTTCTGCACTTAAGTAAACTTGGAGTTCCTTCTCTGCACATTGATGAAGTCGCTCCAACCCAGACTCAGCCTCCCCTGTATTAGTGCATGATCAGAACACTTGAAAAGGTATTTAGTAAGATATCTGCTCAATTGAAATAGTAGTGGCCTACCTTGCAAATACTCAAAGAATTGTCTTTTGGCGTGTTCATGCTCTGGAAGATAATATCCATAAGCATAAGTCCATTTCAGAACTCTCCGGCATTCAACTATCTGCAGGAAGCAAATTTACAGAGGAAAATGGTAATCGATAGTCATATAAGTGCCTAAACATTATCTGATCGGAGAATGCAAACATTGTTCACCTGTAGCCAGGCTTCTATTATGAACTTCAACTGAGACTCGGGTTGGCACTGTATGTCACTCAACTTCTCAAGCTACAAAAACATTTAATCATCACTCACTCGAAGTTCAAATATCAAAGTAATGTAAACCGATAGAAGCCAAGTGAAAGAGTTCACAAATTGGAATTGAGCCTGAGGAACACAAAGGGATATGGAGGTTTATGCTTGCAACTTTGACCTGAGCCTCAGGTTATTATAGGATCATATTCTTCGACATAAAAAATCCTAAATGTGTCTGATTGGTCACTTCTCAGATCACGAATGTAATAGCCTTTAAAAGTTTACTAAGCCAACCCCAATACTAATTCCTACTCTAATTATTCTCAAATAAGCTTAATTCCTAAACAAATTAGGACAATATTTTTAATTGTTACTCCCCATACAATAGGGATAACCTAACATAAAGTAAATTTCAACCTTTGCTGCCTCCCACTCTTCTTTCTACCAAATTAAAGCTTGTGAGTTTCCCTCTTTTATTTCTTTTATAAACTCTAATCTCTTTTGCATCAATTATCCCCCACGTGTCACAAGTCATTCTCGACATAGAATGTAATAAATACTGATCATACAAGTCTAGATTCAGCTTCTGAAATTCATATTCTAAAATCCAAATGCTGTCAGAAATTGATTCTCCTTTCCACTTGACAAGAAATCACCAATATCCACCAACTCTTGTGTCCAAAATGTGTTCGTCAAAAACATCCTCTATCTTCTTTTAGAGATGAGGAATGGTTGGAAACCAATCCTCAGCTGTAGCAGAAGACTCTGTAACATCATGTCTATGATAAATATTTAAGTTTGCAACATCAGAGATAGGACTAATTCTCGAAATAACTGATAGTTACAAGACATAAGTATCTTCTTGATGATCTTATTAAGTCTAGTATTTCTTATATTTGCTCTTTGCACTACATTAATCCCTAGCATCACCATTTCTCCTTCATTGAATTCCACCAATTAACAATGTTGATCAGAAAGTTCTTTATAAGTCAAGTTGCTAATTGTTACCTTTTTTTTGTACCTCTTCAAAGATATCCCTCACATATACGAAACCTTCAACTTCAATACTAACTCTTGTTGTTTGTGATAAAGGAACAAATCAATAGAGTTCCTTGGTCTAATTCTAGAAGCTATCCAAAATAATTCTTATCAGTTGACTTATTTATAAAGTCATTTTATGCTAACTCTTGTTGTTTGTGATAAAGGAACAAATCAATAGAGTTCCTTGGTCTAATTCTAGAAGCTATCCAAAATAATTCTTAACAGTTGACTTATTTATAAAGTCATTTTATGCAAATTCTACTTTTGATATTGTAAAAGTAATCAGCTAATTATCTCTAGAGATAATTAGCTGATTCTCTATAGATAATTAGTTGATATTCTATTAATTAGTTGAGATTTTATTACATAGAATAAATAGATTCTTCCTAATTTAAGGAGGTGATTAGGGTTGTATTATCCTATATATTTCTTGTACTATTCACAGAAAGATTAAGAAAGAACTACTTTGCCCTCTTTCTTCATGGTATCAGTCATGGCTCTTCTACAATATTTTTTCTTCATTCAAATCAGTCCTTAATGGACTATCACTTAGCAATGACTGGCCAGCGAAAAAACGTTTCATCCTCCAACGATAATTTAAGCAGTTCGAGTGTGACTAATCCCAGTGTTAGGATGGGAAATGTACAACATAATTGTGATTATCTTGGCTCAAACTTCCCTTTTTAATTGACGAATCATAGGTTGAATGATCATAATTACCTGGAATGGTAGCAAACAAAAAAGTTGGCCATTGACAGTAGAGGAAATCTCAAGAATTTGACGGGAGAGACAACAAGGGTGGCTTCGGATGATCCAAATATGGCAATATGGAGGTCCGAAAATTCTTTGATCATAGCTTGGTTGATTAATTCCATGGAACCTGCAATCGAATAACCTCATATGCTTTTGCCAACAGCTAAAAATGCACGGGATGGGGTTCGAGAGACGTATTCTAATTTTGAAAATTATTCTCAAATTTTCGAACTAAAAATGAAGTTATGGAAGGCCAAGTAAGGAGACCATGATGTTACATTGATTTATAACAAACTTGTAACCTTGTCGCAAGAATTGAACCTATGTTCTGAAGATGATTGTGCTTATCCGAATGACAGTGCTCGAAATTAAAAAAACGAAAGAAAACAATAGAGTTTATGAATTTCTTGCGCGATTGACTCAAGAATTGGATTAGAGGCCAAATTTTGGGAAGAAAGCCTTTACCCTCTATCAAAGAGGTTTGCTCGGAAGTAAGGAGAGAGGAGATGAGGTGGAAATTGATGATTGAAAACATCAATCAAAGGCTGAAGGTTCTACACTCGTGTCGAAAGGAATAGATGCCAAGGGGGAGAGAAAAAAAACAACAAAAAGACGTGATGTGGTGTGATCATTGTAAACGTGATTCACACACCTGGGAAACATGCTGAAAAATTCATGGAAAGTCAAAAAATTGGAAGAAAAAACAATTAGGAGGCAATCCTACCTCCCAAGCCAATAATATTGAATCCAGGCATGAAGCATTTTCTAGCACACAATGTTAGGATTAATACCGTCAATAAACCTAGGATATGGCGAGTATACACAAGAAGAAAAAGAGAGGGGGCTGTGGATAATGATGTGGGCAATGATGCAAGTTAGTTAGGAATGTGGCACATGGATGGGGAATAACAGAATGTACGAGGGGTTAGTTAAGTAGGGGGGCAGAGAGAGAATAGGGTCATTCGAAAAATTAGAAGGAAAGGAATATTGTGACAAAGAGAAGTTTTTCTCCCTGAGGAGCTTCTTCAGCTCTAGTTAGAAGGTGTTCTAGTGAATCACCTTGTAATACTCGTATACTGTCTCTACTATTAACCATCAATATAGTAAATCT
>JAOTAX010000195.1:126003-138047 GCA_025629825.1 Erythroxylum guanchezii | reverse complement strand
TGTAATACTCGTATACTGTCTCTACTATTAACCATCAATATAGTAAATCTCTAGCTTGTTCAGCTAGAGTCCTAACACACAACCTTTCACAAAGGAATAGATAGAGCAAATATGTAAAATTCTTCAGTCTCAAAATTTATCTAGCCCAAATCCTACCTATTCTTTAGTTCATAAAGGTAATTATCTAGTTGCCTCATGTTTCAGTGCCAATTCAAATCATTCTTGGAAAATTGATTATGGGGCAACAGATCATATGACTAGGTCCTCTAAAGTGTTTTCTTCCTATACTCCTTGAGCAGGAAATCAAAGAGTAAAAATAGTAGATAGTTCCTACTCAGCAGTAGTTGGGAAAGGATCAATTGTTCTTTCCCCTAATCTTACACTCCACATTGTCGAGCTAATTTTTCTTCATATGATTGTCAATTCTAGGATTTGAACACAGGGAAGATAATTGGCAATGCTAAACAAGTTGGAGGTCTCTGTTTCTTCGAAAATGGATATGAGTCAAACAGGCAATCCCAAAGAACTTGTCTTAACTCTATTTCAATACTTCGTGAGAATAAAATTATGTTATGGCATTTTAGATTTGGAAATCCAATTTTTCATATTATGAGACATTTGTTTCCGAAGTTTTCTACAAAAAAAGATCTATCTTCATTTCAGTATGGAATTTGTCAAATTGCTAAACATCATTGGACATCTTTCCCAGCACAACCTTACAAGGCCACAAAACCCTTTGCTATAATCCATAGTGATATTTGGGGACCTTTAAGAACAAAAACAGTAACTAAAAAAAGATGGTTCATAACTTTTATTGATGACCACACTTGAATTACTTGGTTATTTTTACTCAATGACAAGTCAGATGTTGAGAAGGTGTTTCAAAACTTTTATAACAAGATCCAAACACAGTTTCAAACCAGAATTCAAGTTTTTAGAAGCAATAACGTAAAATAATTCTTCAACATAGTTTTAAGGAATTTTTTTGTTGAAAAAGTTATTATTCATCAAAGCTCGTGTATTGACACCCCACTACAAAAAGGAATAGTCAAAAGAAAAAATAAACAACTATTAGAAATTGCAAGATCCTAAACGTTTTCAACTAATACTCTTAAGTACTTATGGGGTGAGGCTATCCTAACAGCTACATATTTGATCAATATTATGCATTCAAAAACTTGATAATTTCAAACACCTATTAATTGTTTTAATAAATGTTTTCATTCATCTCGATTATCACATGACCTCCCTCTTAAAGTATTTGGGTGCACTGCATTTGTTCATATTCATGACAACAATCAAGGAAAACTTGATCCTAAAGCACAAAATTTTGTTTGTGTTGGTTATCCTTACACTCAAAAAGGGTACAAGTGCTTTGATCCAATAACCAAGAGGTTTTTTATTTCCATTGATGTCACCTTCTTTGAAAATAAACCTTTTTTTTTTCTCTCACCCCATCTTTAGGGGAGACACGTATTAAAGAAAATATCCATAACCAAAAAGCACAGACAACTTACAGCATGGTCAAGAGTCCAACCCGGAAACAAATCCAAAAATTGGAGACCTAGCAAGTAAATCTCAGTTCGAGTCTATTTCTATTGAGTCAGTGTTTACTTGAGCCAATATCTATTCCAGAGTTGGATGAAACCTTAGATTTACCCATTGCTCTTAGGAAAGATTCTAGAACTTGTACCAAACATCCTTTGCATAACTTCCTGTCATATCAAAGTCTATCTCCATCATTTCAAGCATTTACTTCTAAGTTATCCAATGTTTCCATTCCTACGAATATACAGGAGGCTCTATTCCTAAGTGGAGGGATGCAGTCTTAGAGGAGATGAGAGCTTTGGAGAAAAATAGAATGTTGGGGAAGTTAATCTTCCAAGGGGGAAAACACTGGTTGGATGTATATGAGTGTTCACCGTAAAGTACAATTCTGATGGATCACTTGAAAGATATAACGCTCGTCTCTTTGCTAAGGGGTTTACTCGAACCCATAGCATAGATATTTTAGAAACTTTGTCACTTGTTGCTAAGTTAAATACTGTGAGAGTGTTGCTTTCTATTGCAGTTAAATTAGATTGGACTCTACATCAGTTGCATGTGAAAAATGCCTTCCTAAATAGAGATTTAGAAGAAGAGACGTATATGGAGCCTCTCCCAAGATTTAGTTAAAGATTCGGAAGAAGTATATGCAAACTAAAAAAATCTTTATATGGGCTGAAATAGTCACCAAGGGTCTAGTTTGAAAGCTTAACAAGATTTGTGAAGTCTCAAGGTTTCTTACAGGGCAGTCTGATCATTACTCTATTCATAAAAACTTTTGCTAAAGGAAGGACTGCAATTTTAATTGTGCATGTAGATGATATTATCCTCACAGGCAATGATTTTGAGGAAATTGAACTTCTTAAAAAGAATCTCTAAAACAAGTTTGAAATCAAAGACCTACGACATCTTAGATACTTCCTAGGAATGGAAATTGTTAGATCTAAGAAGGGCATAGTAGTCACCCAACGAAAGTATATCCTGGGCCTTCTAGAAAAAACTGGGATGAGTTGATGTAAACATCAGATACTCCTATGGAATTTAACTCAAAGCTAGGTGAAATTAAGGAAGGAGTTCCAGTAGACACAGAATGATATCAACCACTGGTAAGAAATCTAATCTATTTATCTCACACTAGATCAAATATTCTCTTTGTTGTTAGTATGGTAAGGCAATTTATGCATACCCCCTATGAAGAACATATAGATGCAGTGTACAGAATCTTAAGATACGTCAGTTGTGCAAATGGCTCCTTCTACTCAATGCATTTGTTGTCTTATAGTTAACTCTTGGTTGCTGTTTAATAACAAAGTTAAATTGTTCCATAATTCACTTCATAAGGTGTGCCTTCTCTTCAAGGTCTTTTGGGACCTAAAAGATTCATGTCCAAATATAGAATAAATTCCTTGTATAAGAGATAATGACATCAATTATAAACAGAACATACCAATACATGAAATTCCTTTCATAAGATGAATATTGTTGTTTTTCTTCACTTAACTTCTCACTAAAATAAGCAATTGCAATTGCGTGCCCTTAACTAAATATATATCCAACTCTCATACGAGATGCATAAGAAAAAAGTTCGAAAAATTTGGAAGTTGCAAAATAAGAGAATCGGTCATCCTTTTCTTGATTTCTTCAAAGGCATTAGTTGTTTCCTTTAACCAATTAAACTAACCCCTTTTTCATACAATTAGTTATCAATGTCATTATGGTGCTAAAATTATGAAAGACGCACATATAGAATATTGCGAGGTCATGAAAACCTCATATCTCAAGCACGTCCTTTGCAAATAGGTCAATCAAGGATAGCCTTAACCCTCTTGGGATCCATTTGCACTCTTCAGTAGGATACAGCACAACCCAAAAATACAACACTTGCGTGAATGAAGGAACACTTCCTTAAGTTGATATAAAGTTTTTCTTGCCTAAAAACTCCCAAGATTTGTTAAAGATGTAATAAATGATTTTCTTGAAGTCTTTCTATATATTAATATATCATCAAAAGACATCACAAGGTCTGTCCAAAAATGGTCGAAACACTTTATTCATCAACACCAAATGGCATCACCAACCATTCATAAAGCCCTTCTTTAGTCTCGAAAGTCTTTTTCTTTTCATTCCCAATCCTAATTTTGATTTAATGGTACCCACTTTGTAAGTCTATCCTGTAAAGATGGTGGCTCAAGTCAACATGTCATCAAGTTGAGGGATTAGAAATTTATTGTGATCTTTTTTATCGCTCGACAATGAATACATATTTACCAACTTCCATCACTTTTTGGAGTCAATAACATCGGAATTGTGTATGAACTAAGACTTTCTTAAACAACCCCTTTTTAAAGCAACTCTACTACTTCTCTCTTCATCTTGAATTTCAGTTTCTCCACCCTCAACATCAAGTGTAGCCTGTTGTACTGTATTGTTTTCTGACTACTACTTAGAGCACCTTGTGATTGTGATCCACAGTTAAAGTCCATTTTTTTCATAATTTGAATAAGTATTTCATTTGACTCTTGGTTGCGAAGTAGTCTTCAATTAACTCTTTTGTTATGTGTCGCCATTGTGAACCAAAGGTCTGATACCAAATTGATGTATCATGAGCAGAAGATATATCAAACTAGTAGCTATCTCACAAACTTATAAAATCTGACTGGAATATTTAGGTTTTTGGTTGCTGGATATTCTACCTAAAGTGCTGAAATTTTACTGAGGAAAATCAACAAAAGGTAAGGAATTAGGAATCGTTCCTAAAGTCTAACTACTCTTAGAGAAGTATCACACTTTTTTTATTGAAAACTCAAATTTTAGAGAAAATTCATGTTGCTTTTTTTATTAAAGGTTAAGTATGCATATCTATCCTAAGATTAAAGGGCTTACTAAATAAAACATCTAAAATGGCAATGAATACTACTTTAATAAGGATTATCCATCCTTAAATAAGCTTAATTCCTAAACAAACTAGAACAATAAGTTACTCTCATTCTAAATCTAGCATAAAGTAAACTTCAGTCTTTGTTACCCTTGACATCACTTCAACTCCCCCTATTCATTTCATTAAATTAAAGTTTGTAGTTGAGTGATTTGCCCTCTTTTATTTCTTTTATGACCTCCAAGCTCTTTGGCATTAAGATCATTCTTTATTAGATAACTGATGGTAATTTTGTAACTTACATGTACACTTTGCATTTGTTGTAGGTCTGCAACTGCTTTTTGCCTGGACTGCATTGAGGAGGATAAAAAAAATCAAAGTCTAATTTCAAATATGAATATCTAGAAAAACTCACATTTGCATCAAGATTAGAAACTAATGGAAGATATTAGAAACGGTTCATCACCATACTCATACTACTACATTCACATATTTGTGCTTACTGATTGGTTGGTCGCCCATCTCTCATAATAATGAGTATATCTCTCCAAAGAGTTTTTGGCCATTTCTCGTCGTTTCTCTGCCTCGTCATACTGAAAAAAGGGTCATAAATGAGGCATATGGGACAACAGGGAAGAAACATTAGTACTCCTGCAAAATCACAAAATGGTGCCAAACTTCATCATACCACACCCTCTTGCTTTGCTGTCTCGTATCGATTGCATGCATAGAAACCACCAGTCCTTTCTCCATGCTCTGACCATGCACCAAGACATAGCCTGCATAAATATATATATATATATATATATATAGACCTTAAAAATAGTGAAGAAAGCGAAGGAACAACCTAGTATAAGTCAGCAAGTAGGAGGACATTGGAAGAGGAAAAGCAGAAAGAATATGTAACACTTTGGTGGCCTTACCAGCAAAATTCAAATTTACAAGGAGGTGTGCACGTAATATGCATGCAACCTTGATTTTTTTCAATTGGCCGCTTACACTTTGGACAAGGCTTAGAGTTAGCCAAAATCCTGAAATCATAACATCAGAATCAGTTAACATCACTCAATAAAAGATTGTTCAAAAAGAGTTCAGATCTTCTTTGGAGATCGCACATGTATAATAGAAAAACTCTAAAGCTTCACGAAAACAAGAATTGAGTATATATCCAATCATAGTTATAAAGAAAAGGAAGCCACCAACTAAAGTTGCAAGATCAAAAAATCTCTTACATATTTCTATTACTAAAAGGAAGCTGCTAACTAAAGTTGCAAGATCAAAAAATCTCTTACATATTTCTATTACTTACTAAATGCTTCATTAAAGTTAACCGACCTCACTGAATGATAACCATGTTCTATTAAGTTGATAAAAGGAAGATGGTTCAAAATGTCTATTTTAAATCATTTTACTCTAAAATGTGCATCAACTAAAAGTCACTAACTCCACACCCTTTAGCCATGATATTTTACATTTATGGAGTAATGATGTAGAACAAATAGAAGAAATATCAATTAGCGGCTAAAACTCACAAAACTAGGAAATATAGGTTGTTGAGTGTTGTGAGGCTACTAAAAATTTAGATTTCAAGTTTGGACTTTAGAGGCCAAGATAGAGCAGAAACACATAATGTACTTGGTGATATTACTAAGGAGGCCATGTTGAAGCACCCAAAATTTTGCAGGAAAGATGGATCCACACCTATCCTTGGACTAGACAGCAGCAATGGAAGATTTCTTCGACTAGCTCCAAAAGGTGAAGCTAGTTAGACATGCCAAAATCTAGTGAAGAACAATAAAGGATATATTTTTGAAAAACAGAGCAGCAACTAATTGTTGATTAAGAAGAGATAAAGGTGAAGTTATTGAAACAATAATTACTATTTCATTATCAAGAACATTTTCATGATCAATTCACAACTCTTAAACAAGGGATTATGTCTACATCCGAGTACATAGAAATCATTAATGAACTTTCTATCTTATGTGAAGGAAAAGAATCTAAACAACTCATATCTCATTACCAAAATGACTTGAGGGAAAAAATTCACAAGGAGCTGACAATGCAAAGGATTTACAACCTCGACGAAGCATATCACTTGGCTTTAAGAGTGGAACAAGACCGAGGGCAACAAGTAAAAAGTTTAGAACCCAAGTCGAGGAATTCGGCATGAAGAGAACTACGACAGTGCAAAATTTTAGGCCAGCACTTAGCATCAAAATTTGCACCATAGAACAACTACAAAGCTTCTCAAGGAGCTAAACTTAAAGGCAAACCCATAACTGAAACCAGGAAAAAAGGAGGTAGCAATGACAAGAAACATTTTTGATACAATGAGAACTGCCACTTTTCTTATAAATATACTAATAGAGGATTGCATATAATGGAAGAAGAAGAGGAGGAAGGATCTGAGAATATATGTGTGAAGATGAAGCTGGAGAGGAGTTGGAAGGAGACTTTAGTGATGAACAAGTTGGTCCTACAAATCTTAATGTAGCGAGACACTTACTTACAATCCCCAAGGCAAAAAAAAAAAAGAAGAAGAATGACTTTGTACTAATATTTTCTTTACCCAAGTTAGATGTGGGACAAAATTTGTTAACTTATCATTTATGGAGGAAATAGTATGAATGTTAAGAAGAATGAGTTTTCTGTATTTCTATTAGAAAGATACTACAAGTATTTATACAAGAATACATAGGTTAAACTAGGAAAGTAATTCCTATAATCACGCTAAAATCCCTATGACAATGTTATTTACATTACGTTAACTAATATATTCTATAACAAATGTATTATCGAAAAACACATTGAAGCAATTGAATTTACTTTCAAAGAAACATCCATATCCCTACAAAGTTGCTTGGGTGGATGCTATAATGGTTGCTCAAAGGTGCTTGCAAATTAGTAATATATGAAGATTCTATTTAGTGTAATGTTATTCCTATAAAAGTATCTCACATTTTAATTGGTCGACTATGATGTTATGACTGTGATGTGCAAAATTTTTGAAAAACTAAGACATTATGATTGTGATGTGCAACATTTTTTAAAACTAACACCTATTAGTTTATGTTTCATGGAAAGAAGAAAATAACCAAGGTAACCATTAATGCCAAGAAAAAGCCTCTTAATATCCTTAAGGAGAGAGAACTATAAGCTACTAACTAAGAAAAGGGAATTGTTACTGCAATGATAGTGAGGGAAGTAACAAAAACAACACAAAAACACCCCTATTTCCAAAAGAAGTGGGTGAATTGCTGGATAATTTTCAAACATTATACCAAATTATTTACCAAATGAATTACCTCATTTACAAGATATTCAGTATGCTATTAACTTAGTACCTAGATCTACTCCACCAAATTTTCCAGCCTATCACTTATCCTATTGAGAATGAAAGTAAAAAGATACAAGTACAGGAGTTGCTGAAAAAAGATTTTTTTCAAAAAAAGTTTTTGCCCATGTGCAGTTCCAACATTATTGACGCTTAAAAAAGTTGGCGAATGTGCATTGATTGTCAGGCAATAAACAAGATCACAATAAGATGTAAGTTTCCAATCCCTTCCCTTGATGACATGAACATTGTGACTAGAGTTACCATCTTTATCAAGATAGACTTACAAAGTGGGTAATCAAATCAAAATCAAACCTAGGGATGAATAGAAAATGACTTTCAAGACTATAGAAGCCTTTATGAATGGTTGGTGATGCCATTTGAACTCACAAATACACCTTGCACTTTTACGAAAGTGATGAACCAGGTGTTTCGACCATTTATAAGCAGGTTTTTTGTGTTATATTTTGATGATATATTAATATACAACAAGACTAAAGAAGACCACTTATTACATCTACAAGTAGTTTCGAGAATTTTGTGACAAGAGAAACTTTATATCAACTTAAAGAAGTGTTCTTTCATGCAACCAAGTGTTGTATTTTTAGGTGTTATTGTATCCTACCGAATAGTGGAGATGGATCCCAAGAAGATTAAGCCTATCTTTGAATGGCCTGTTCTAAAAGATGTTCATGAGACATGAAGTTTCCATGGCTAACAACATTTTATAGAATTTATTCATAATTGCAGCACCATAATGGCATCCATTACTGATTGTATGAAAAAAAGACATTTCACTTGGTCAGAGGCATCAATTAAACTCTTTGCAGAAATCAATAAAAGGATGATTAAATCTCCGATTTTGCAACTTCTACATTTTTAAGGTATTTGACTTTGCTTGTAATGGATCTCATGTGGGAATTGGAGGCATACTCAACTAAGGCCACCCAACTGCTTACTTCAGTGAGAAGTTAAGTGAAGAGAAACAATTATATTCAACTTATACTAGGGAATTTTGTGTAGTAATACATTCTCTTTACAATTGGTGCCATTATCTCTCATACAAGAAATTTATTCTATATTAGGATCATGAATCTCCCAAAAGAACTCGAACAAAAGGCACACCTTATGGCGTGAATTTTTAACGCAATTTAACTTTGTTATTAAACATTGGATAAGGCAACAAATGCATTGAGTAGAAAGAGTCATTTGCTTAACACTTTGGCATTAGAAGTTGTGGGTTTAAAAAACTAGAACAATAATATGTTTTACATTGAGATTTTGGGATAATTTATTCAAATATTGTAGCTGGACAAAGTGATAGCCACTTCCCTTTTGTGATCCACAATCACTACCTTTTCAGAAGAAACAAACTTTACTTCTACAAGGGAGCCTATGAATTAAGAATTACATGGAGAGACAGTAAGTCACTTTGGATGAGATAAAACAATTAGCAATGATTGAAAATCGCTTTTATTGGCCCCCTTTAAAGCGGGACATGTCTAAGGTCATACGAAAATGTCGAACATGTCAATTAGCTAAAGAAGCAAATTTCTAGAGTATAAACAGTAATGCTTGTGCTTATTGAACCATAGTATGACATAAGATTCTGTAAAATACTTCAATATATTTCATAAGTTATTATTTACATATGTTGTCGTTCTTATATAGAGCTAGGATACATAGTTATGGGAGTCTTCTTAATTAGGAAGACTCCTTATTTGGAAATATCCCTAATATAGCTAAATATTACAGCTAAGGATAATCCCTTAATTAAGGGATTATCTACTATTACGGGATTCTCTACACTCCCCCTTAAGTTGGTGCAAAGATGTCTATCATGACCAACTTGCTAATCTGCTCTTCAAATGGTTGTCTGAACAGGCCCTTTGTGAAGACATCTGCTCTTTGTTCTTTAGTAGGAACAAATGGGATACATATGTCTCCATCTTCCATTTTTTCCTTAATAAAGCGCTTATCAACCTCTATATGCTTTGTCCGTTCGTGAAGTACTGAATTGTGTGCAATATTAATGGTTGCCTTACTGTCACAATACAACCTCATAGGAGGCTTAACTTCCAAATGTAACTCAGACATAACTCTTCGGAGCCATAAGACTTCACACACTCCTTGAGCCATAGCCCTGTACTCAGCTTCTGCACTACTCCTAGCTACTACATTTTGCTTTTTACTCCTCCATGTTACCATATTCCCCCATAGATAGGTGCAGTATATTGATGTTGACCTTCTGTTAGTAATTGAGCCAGCATAGTCTACATCCGTGTAGACTTCTATGCTTCTTTCTTCCTTCTTCTCGAAGAACAGTCCCTTACCAGGACATCCCTTTAGATATTTCAAAATTCTAATAACAGCCTCCAAGTGTTCTTCATATGGTGAGTGCATAAATTGACTTACTAAGCTCACTGCAAATGCTATATCTAGCCTGGTGTGAGATAAGTAAATTAGTTTCCCAACAAGTCTTTGGTACCTTTCCTTGTTTACTAGAATACCATTTTCGGGCTGTCCAAGTTTCTTTCCTAGTTCCACTAGTGTATCACACGATTTATAGTCACTTAAACCTATCTCTTTTAGTAAATCCAAAGTATACTTTCTTTGAGTCACCACAATTCCCTTCCTGGATCAAGTTACTTCCATGCCAAGAAAATATCTAAGCTGCCCTAAATTTTTTACTTCAAATTCCTTCCCGAGCTGTGCTTGTAATTTCTCTATCTCCACTTGATCACTCCCAGTAATTATGATATCATCCACATACACTATTAGGACAACAATTTTACCTTCCCCATTCCTTTTAGTAAACAAGGTATGATCTGATTGGCCTTGGGAATACCCCTAACTTGTTACAAATTTGGTGAATCTGTCAAAACCAGGCTCTTGGGGACTGTTTTAGTCCATACAAGGACCTTCTAAGTTTGCACACCTTGTCTCCAAAGTTTTTCTCGAACCCAGGAGGTGGCTCCATGTACACTTCTTCTTCCAAATCACCATTCAAGAAAGCATTCTTTACATCAAGTTGGATTAGAGGGCAATCTCAGCATGCAGCCACTGATAATAGGACTCTGACAGTGTTTAACTTTGCCACTAGAGAGAATGTCTCAGTATAGTCCACCCCAAATGTTTGAGTGTAACCTTTTGCCACCAACCGAGCTTTAAATCTTTCTATAGACCCATCTGCATTGTATTTAATGGTAAATATCCACCGGCAACCAAACAATTTTTTTCCTCTTGATAGATCTGTTCTCTTCCACGTGCCATTCTTTTCCAGGGCCTTTAACTCTTCCAAAACCGCCTCCTTCCACTCAGGAACAGCTAAAGCATCATGTATATTGTTTGGAATTTCTGCAGTGGTTAGTGTGGAAATAAAGGCAGAAAAAGTTGGAGACAATTTTGCATTAGAAACAAAGTTAGAAGTAGGGTATTGTGTGCATTTCTTTTCCCTTTTCTCATTGCAATAGGAAGAAAAATATCACCAGGGAGATCATTTGAGTTACCTGGTTGGGTACTATTGATTTCAGTTCCGGATTGTGAGATGTCAGCACTTAGATTCGGAGATGATAATTGGGTTGTATCAAAGATTACTTCCCTTGTTCCCCTGCTATATACTGCACCGTGAAGTATTTTCTGCTTTTTACTTCCTGCTTCTTTCTCAACCTTGTCTTCTTCCTGATTTTCTTTTTCCTCCCCCTGACTAGTAAACTTTTCTACTGCTGATCCTTCTAGGTTCAATATCTCAGTTTTGTTCCCACTAGACCTCTCATCTTCCTTACTAAAATACTCCCTCTTAATATGAGTGTGACTACCATAAGGTTTACCTTCAAAAAATGTAACATCCATAGAGGTAAAAAATTTATGGGATGTTGGATCAAAACACCTATATCCCTTTTGGGTTCCAGAGTATCCAACAAAAATACATTTGATAGCTTTAGGATCTAGTTTGGATTTCTTGGGATCATGGTTATAGACAAACACAGTGCTTCCAAATATTTTCAGAGGGACAGGTGGGTTCGGTTTTGTGTTAGGAAAGAAGGAAGAGAAGATTTGTAACAGGGTTTGAAATTTTAAGGTTTTGGAGGGAAGTCTATTGACCAAAAAATTGGCAGTGAGAACTGCTTCTCCCCATAGGTATTTCGGGACATGTGTTTGAAAGCTGATTGCTCTAGCTACCTCTAAAAGATGTCTGTTTTTGCGTTCCGAAATTCCATTCTGCTGTGGGGTGTAATTGCAGGAGGTTTGGTGGATAATCCCTTTGCTATCTAGGAAATTTTTTAA
>JAOTAX010000195.1:115038-125903 GCA_025629825.1 Erythroxylum guanchezii | reverse complement strand
TTGTGATGTTTGTGAATTTGCAAAACATACTCGAGTATCTTTTCCTATTAGCAATAAAAGAAGCTCTCATCCTTTTCGTTTGATTCATAGCGACATACGGGGTCCCTCTACTATACCTACTGTCTCTAGGGCTCGTTGGTTTGTATCCTTAATTGATGATTGCACTCAGGTAACATGGCTCTTTCTTCTTAAACAAAATCTGATGTTAGCCTTGTTATACCTGATTTTCACTCTATGATTCAAAACCAATTTGGGGTTAAAATAAAAAGCTTTAGGACAGACATTGCCAGAGATTACTTCAACCAAACTTTGTCACCTTTCTTTCAATCACAGGGCATTATCCATGATTCATCAAGTGTTAACACACCTCAACAAAACAGGGTAGCAGAAAAGAAAAATGAGCACTTACTCAACACCACCCGAACCTTACTCTTTCAAGGGAATGTCCCTAAATCCTATTAAGGAGAGGCGGTTCTTACTGCCACATACATGATAAATAGACTTCCATCATGCGTGTTAGACAACAAAAGCCCCATAGAAATTCTTAATAGCTTCTACCCACACTTCAGAACCTCAAATGGCCTCAGACTTAGGGTATTTGGATGCACTGCCTTTGTTCATGTTCATAACCAACATAGAGACTAGACCCGCAAGCCATCGAATGTATCTTCCTCAATTACTCACCTTCTCAAAAGGGATACAAGTGTTACAATCCGTCATCTAGGAAATTTTATATCTCTACAAATGTCACCTTCACAGAAAATACCTTTTTTATCCAAGTCCTCTCTTCAGGGGGAGATTTCAATGATGAAAGATAGTACTTATGAGTCCTTCGAACCACTTAAAACCCTTGACCTTCCTCCTGCTCCAGCTCGTAGTGTTGAAACAACCGAGCCTCCTGAACCAATTACATCTAAGTTCCCCAATTCTACTACTGAACCTATGTCATCACATGTCCCAACCAACGTTACTCAGGTGTATTCAAGGAGGAAGGTCGTTCCAGAACTGACAAAAGTCCAAGAATCCAACTCAGACACTGGAAATGAAATCATGGTAACATCTGACTCACCTTTACACACACAATTTTTTGAACCTATTGCTGTTAGGAAAGGAACTAGAAAATGCACTAAACGACCACTTTATCCTCTATCTTACTATGTTTCTCTTAAGCGTCTGTCACCAACCTACCAAAACTTCATTATGAGTTTAAATACCATTACTATCCCTAACACTGTTTCTGAGGCATTGTCAAAAAGGGAATGGAGCGATGCTATGAGTGAGAAGATGAATGCATTGGAAAAGAATAGAATATGGGAGATTGTTGATAAACCGAAAGGAAAAAATATTGTTGACTGTAAGTGGATTTTCACATGCAAATATAAAGCTAATGGATCTCTTCAGAGATATAAAGCTAGATTGGTGGCCAAAGGATACAGTCAACTATGGTATTGATTATCAAGAGACTTTTGGTCCAGTTGCAAAGATGAACACTGAGAATTTTGTTATCATTGGCTGCTCACTTTAATTGGCAGCT
Organism: Erythroxylum guanchezii; assembly: GCA_025629825.1. Taxonomy (NCBI): domain Eukaryota; kingdom Viridiplantae; phylum Streptophyta; class Magnoliopsida; order Malpighiales; family Erythroxylaceae; genus Erythroxylum; species Erythroxylum guanchezii. The sequence continues at coordinate 124,369 of JAOTAX010000195.1, read as the reverse complement.
CCAACAATATGATGTTAAGAATGCATTTCTCGATGGAGACTTAGATGAAAAAATCTATATAAATTATAAACATCCCACCAGGATTTGAGGGAGACACGGATAACAAAGTTTGCCAGCTGAGGAAGGCCCTTTATGGGTTAAAACAATCTCCTATAGCTTGGTTTGGGAAAATTGCAAAAGTCATGAGGGAGTCTGTGTATAAACAAATCCAAGGTGATCACACTCTCTTCATTAAACATTCGGCTGCAGGGGGAGTTACTGCACTTCTAGTCTATGTGGATGACATCATAATGACTAAAAATGATGAGAAAGAGAAGCATGAATTGAAGCAAAGACTGGTAAAAGAGTTTGAGATAAAAGAACTTGGGAAACTAAGGTACTTCCTCGGGATTGAGGTAGCATATTCCACACAAGGGATTTTTATATCTCAACAGAAGTACATGACTGATTTGTTGGTAGAAACAGGGAAGATTGGGTGTAAGCCAATCTTTACACCAATGGATGCAAACCACAAGTTGGGAGAAGCTAAAGAAGAACCAGCTGTTGATAAAAGGACGTATCAAAGACTAGTTGGTAGACTCATATATCTTGCTCATACTCGACCAGACATAGCATACTCGGTAAGCATGATTAGTCAATTCATGCATGATCCAAGAGAGCCTCATCTTCAAGCTACTTACAGGGTGCTACATTACTTGAAAGGCAGTTCAGGAAAAAGAATTTTGTTCAAGAAAAACAACACTCTTGCTTTAGAAGCTTACACCGATGCTGACGATGCAGGTTCTACAGTGGATAGAAGATCAACTACAGGGTACTGTACGTTTCTTGGAGAAAATTTGGTAACATGGAGAAGCAAGAAGCAGAATGTGGTGGCAAGGTCATCTGCAGAATCAGAATTTAGGGTTATTGCTCAAGGATTGTGTGAACTACTCTAGCTGAAGATTATTCTAGATGATTTGAGAGTCAAATGGGATGGCCTTATGAAACTCTATTGTGACAATAAGTCAACCATCAATATTGTTCATAATCCTATACAACACGATAGGACAAAGCATATTGAGATTGATAGACATTTCATTAAAGAGAAATTGGAAGAAGGGCTAATGTGTATGTCCTATGTTCCATCAGAACGTCAAGTAGCTGATGTTTTAACGAAGGGGTTGAACAGTTCAAGTTTTCATGATCTTGTATACAAGCTGGGAATGGAAGACATCTATTCCTCAAATTGAGGGGGAGTATTGAGATACTAAACAGCTGTAAATAGATTATACTTAGATATAGATAGGCTGTAAATAGATAAGATAAGTTTGAAATCCCTTAAATTAAAGGCTTACATTAAATAGCTTTAGATAACTTTCCAGATTTAAATTCCTACTTGTAATGTAATATATATATGTGGTTGTATACTCCTATTCAAAAAAGCATAATAGAGGAAAATTCTTTTCCCCAAAGAATAATCAGTCGAAGCCTCAAAACCGTGATGAATTATGGTGTACTTATTGCAAGAAACATTGACATACACGTGAGAAATGCTGGAAACTTCATGGAAAGCCCCCAAGCTGTGAGTGGGGCCAGAAGGGAGATCAGCCACAAAACAATGGACAAGTGCACATTGTTGCTGTATCACAAGACGAATCAATATCACAAAAGCTGAGTAGCCTTAACAAAGAAGAAATTGAAAGGGTGAGATCACTTATTAGCAACCTTGGGAAAACTGAAAAGCCTTCAGGTACATGTTCTTTGGCATATTCAAGTGAGTTTCCTCTTTCTCTTGGATTAAATACCTCGGGTACAACCTTCACTAACTCTTGGGTCATGGACATAGGAGCAACTGGCCGTATGACCCACTCAGCCAATATCTTTTTAACCTACTCCCCATGTCCAAGCAGTAAGAAAATAGCCACAAAATGTCCTTCATCTTCCTAAATTGTCCAAAAACCTTGTTTCCATACAAAAACTCACCCAAGATTTATCTTGTAATGTAATTTTTCACAGTAACTATTGTGTATTTCAGGACAAGGATTCAAGGAGGATGATTGGGCATGCTAAGGAACAGGATGGCCTTTACTATCTAAAAGCACCAAGCCAACTAAGCATGACCAAGAGTAGGTTACCACATTCCTTCATTTCAAAATTTGTTTCTTCCAATAAAGAGAAAATTTTGCTTCATCATTGTCGACTTGGGCATCCATCATTTAGGATTGTCAAGAATATGTTTCCCTCTTTGTTTAAAGGTTTAGATGTTGAAAACTTTCATTGTGAGATGTGCAAACTTGCTAAACACAAACGTGTACCTTTTTCAAGTAGTAATAAAAGAAGTTTGTTCCTTTCTATCTCATTCGCAATGATATTTGGGGTCCATCTACTGTCTCTTATGTTTCTGGGGCAAAATGTTTTGTTTCTTTCATTGATGATTGTACACCTGTTACATGGATTTTTTTGCTCAAACATAAATCTAATGTTAGTACCGTACTCCCAAAAAACAGGGTAGTAGAATGGAAAAATGGGCACCTCCTTGAGAAAACCCGAGCCCTATTATTTCAAAACCATGTGTTTAAAGTTTTTTGGGGAGAAGCAATTCTTACCGCCACTCATCTCATAAACCGTTTGCCTTTCGAACCTTAGGTTTTAAGAGCCCTACGGACATTCTTTCAACTTTTCACCCAAACCTAAACACCACAAATATCCTTGTCCCTAAGGTATTTGGGCGCACATCCTTTGTCCATGTCCACAATCAAAGCAGAGGGAAATTAGATCCAAGGGCTCTAAAGTGTGTCTTTGCGGGTTATTCATCAACTCAAAAAGGGTACAAGTGTTACCATCCTCGATCAAAGAAATTCTCTGTCTCGGTAGATGTCACATTCAATAAACAACAGCCTTATTTCACCAATCCTTATCTTCAGGGCAAGGATTTAACTAGAGAAGATAAGGAAGATTTTCTGCTCAATATGTCATTGTCTAAAACTCCATCTGATCCTCCTACATCTGCTTCCGCACCTCCTTGTTCATCTGATTCTTCCGCACCTCTTTGTTCATCCAATAAACCACAAGAAAAACCTAATGTAAGATTTGGCAAAGGTAAAGTATACACAAGAAGAAATACGGCTATCTCGGAACCTATGCAAGTCCAGAAGTCCAACTCTGATCCTTTGAATGAGGTAACAATTTCTAGCTCTCCATTACAAGATGAAAATGAATTTCATGAGAATAACAATGACCAGGACCTTCCAATTGCCATTAGGAAAGGAACCAGAGAGTGTACAAAACGACCATTATACCCTCTTGCACATTTTCTATTGTTTAAGAATTTTCATCATCTCATTAAGCTTTCCTTGTAAGCCTGAATACCATCACCATTCCTACCATCCTATCCGAGGCTTTGTCTAATGGAAAATGGAAACAAGCTATGAATGTAGAGATGGCAGCATTAGAGAAGAACAAAACTTGGGAGTTAGTTAAGTTACCAGTAGGAAAGAAACCGATGGGTTGTAAGTGGGTGTATACGGTGAAGTATAGAGCAGATTGGCCGATTGAGAGATACAAGGCACGGTTGGTGGCCAAGGGCATACTCAACAGAAATATGTTATGGATCTTCTCAAAGAAATAGGCAATACACCATGCAAACCAACAAGTACTCCCATGGACCCGAATCTTAAGCTTGGAAAGGCAAAGGAGGATGCAGTAGTAGATAGAGAAATGTATCAACGCCTGGTAGGGAAACTCATTATCTCACACGCGACCAGGTATAGCATATGATGTAAGTGTGATTAGTCAATTCACGCATAACCCAAAAAAAGTTCATCAACAAGGAACTCACAGAGTACTACATTATCTCAAAGGAACATCAGATATTATTATTCAAGATTCTGATAGGATTAGCTAAGATTCTGATAGGATACTCCATGATTTATGGGTATCTACCATATTTGGATACTAGGTTTATATATATAGCTAGTAGTGTTGTAACAGATATACATAAGGAAATACACTTTCACTTAATTTCTAACAGCTATATTTCTATTTTTGTGGTGGTGGATAAGTTTGCAAAAATAAGTCATTTCATTCCATGTCCAAGACTTATGGTACTATCCACTCTGCTAAACTCTTCTTGAAAGAGGTTGTACGACTTTATTGGTAATTTTAATAATTACCAAACTTCTGCCCCATACTATATGGATTACCTTTAACCATTATCTTTGAAAGTTATGTGAAGTCTATAAATTATTTCTGAAGAACTCTATGGAAAATTGACACTAAACCTCATTTTTCAAGTTCTTTCCATCCCCAAACTGATGGACAAACAGAGGTGGTGAATAGAAACTTAGAAGACTTGTTAAGATAATTGGTTGAAGAAAATGTGAATAATTGAGAACTAGTTCTCCCAATGACAAAATTTACTTTCAACATTTCTACAAATAGATCAACTAGTAAGAATCCTCGAATTGATTTGGTTCCTTAGTTTGTGTTAAAGCTGAAGGTTTTACACAACACATTATAAGAAATCTTTAATGAGATACCACAAAGGACAACAGTCAGCAACTTAACTTATAAAGAACATGATGATCAACCTTCTCAATTGGCGGAATTTAATGAAGGGGATATGGTCATGGTAAGGACTTGTCCAAAATATTTTCCAAAAAGAAAATACAATAAACTTCATTCACAGAGTACTAAACCTTATAAGATCCTCAAGAAGATAAGTGTTATGTTCTGAAATTACCAAATGACAGAGAAATTAATCACATCTTTAATATTGCAAACTTAAATATTTATCATGGACATGATGGGACACGATCTCCTATTAAAATTGTAAGAATTCCAATCATTCTTCATCTTAAAGACGAAATAGGAGATGCTCTAGATTAACGAGTTATAACCACAAGAGCTAGAGATATCGACAATTTCTTGTCAAATGGGAAAGATCAATTTTTGACAATACTTGGATTTTAAAATTTGAATTTCAGAAGTTGAATGTAGACTTGTATGATCAGTATTTGTCATATTGTATGTTTAGGACAACTTCAAACAAACCAAGGAGAATTGATGCAAAAGAGCTTAGAGTTTATAGAAGGGAAAAAAAAATAGCCAAATAAGTTAACCACAAGCTTTAATTTGCTGAAAGAAGGGTGTGAGTTGAGATGACAACAAATATAGCAAGGGCTGAAATTTAGTTGATGTCAAATTTTCTTATTAGATAAGTAGCAGTAGGAAGTTACATATGTAATTCTAGTTATAAATATTTTAGCATAATTGTTTAGAACTTAAACTTATAGAATTTTCATTAGAATAGGATTCAATTTTATTTTGGATATTTTAGTTAGGAATCCACTTATTACTAGAACAAGGGGTCTAAAAACTTTTTTATATATAAATGCGTGAATTCAACCCTTCAATAATAAGATCCTGACTATTAAAAAAAAATGTGAGTTTTCAATTAAAAGATGTGATGCTTTCTTCTAAGAGTGATTTTAAATCTTATAAGTAATTCCTAATGTCATACACTCCATTACTTGTTTACTTCAATAAATTCCAGCACTTTTAACCTGAATTTCCAGCAACCAAAACCTTAAATTCCAGTCATATTAAACCCTAAATTTATATCCTAAATTTCCATCAATCAAACTTTAAAAATTCAGCTATACCCAAATCTGAAATTTCAGCATCCCAAGCTGAAATCCAGACTTGAAATCTAAATTTTTAACAGACTAACAACACTCAAAAGCCCACATTTCCTAGTGCCTGTGAGTCTTAGCTACTAGTTGAAATTTCTTCAAATTGTCCTACATAAAGTTATATTGCAAAAATGTCAATAATATTAGGATTCATCCAACCATAATCCATTTTTCATTAAAAATACACAATAGTACACTTCATAGTGACAATAAATTCATTGGCTACTAACTAAGCCACACAATTTCGACCGAAGTCTAAGGCCTACAATAACCCTTGCTCATAAATTAGTGCAAAGATTAAGGTGATGTCATCCACCTACCAAAACTTAAAGGAGGCATAATTCTACTACATTTTCGTACCAGTTCATATTTTCAGATTCTGCACTGTTCTTTAATATCCACTTGGCCACAGTGCCACAATCAACAGGACGGTGGGCTTCCTCGGTACACTGACAAATCAAATTTGATTGTGTGTCAAGTAAAAATGAAGTCGGTGAATATCATTTATCAGCTTCATTCATTGAAGAGCTCCACTATACAAAAAGAACGAGTCACAAAGCTGCGTTGATTCTAAGGGACTCACATTCCAGCAAAAACTATAAGAACAACGGCAAGTAACATCATAGCTTCCACTACCAACAATAAAATCCACCGCATAATCACATCCTGGAGCAGGGCACCATTTTGTCTACAAAAAAAAAAGCAATTAAGATTAAGTAACATACTATATACATACATATCATGATACTGAATTTACAAGGTCTTCTTACAAAAAAACTTGCTCAGAGGGAATTTGGAATAAAATGCTCCAAAAAATTCTTTCACTAAGACAATTGATTTTCAAAATTCAAATTTACCTTCCTATTGTCTTCAATATAAGATCTGACAAAATATCGGGAATATTTTTCTTTGTCGTCTTCAGAAGCCAATGTATCAATCATATCTTGACCAACAGCAGCAACACAAGATGGATCAGGACAGCGCAACATCAAACAACCCGGTCCATCATTAACAGCTGAGCTAATATAGCCTAAACAGTAGAAGATAACACATCAAACAGATAAGTTGACCCAGAAATGAAACTAATAATTAATTAAGCAAAGACAAGAATGAGGCCTGCTGCTGTATGAAAATTCTGAAGGTTATAATAGCAAGTATCATGTATTGCTTGTAAAATGGTAAGTTCAGTTCACAATGACAAATATTCATGTACAGCTATATATTTTTGCCAAAAAAAAAAAGAGAGAACTCTTCTTCTCAATCCCTCTTGCAACTTTATGGATAGTACTGACTTAAGGCATTAAGAGAATCTGAAGAAGTAAAGCTTTGTCAGCTCCAACAAATACTTGGTTTGGAACCCTTTCTAGAATGAGTAAGTTGAGAAATTTCAGCACTTCTCATTCTTGCAATCAGAATTTATCCTCGATTTGTACTAGGGTGCTATTCTCACTGTGCCCCAACTCCCTGTTCTTCCCTTGGTCTTTCCTAGTCATCTGTTAACTTTTGATATATATCAAAAAAAGAAACACACCTGCCCAGCATGAATTACAAAATGGATGCCCACAGACAGCTGCATACAACTTCTCATGAGGATATGTTTCAAAGCAAATTCCGCATGTCATCTGTCAAATTGAGACACATATAAAAGCACATGAGATTTTGCAACTCTGTCTTAAATAGAAGTAATAAACTATAAATTTTGCATCATGATAAGCAACTGATTGAGAAACAGAAGGAAAGTGCTTACTTCTCTACAATCAGGAAATTCGACAACTGGTCTTTCTAACAACCCAACAGCTCTGCGAACCTTGTCTTCATCTGCAAACCATTCATCATGCACCCTACTCACACTCCTGAAAGTAGATAGAAGAAGCACAAAGTGAGACAAAGGGAAGGGGGATGAGGTGTGAAATTCATCGTGGGAAATTGATGGAAGTTACAAAGGTTATGAGAATTACAGCTAATTAAAAAAAAGGCAGAAAAAAAGTGACGGTACCATACCAGTTGTAGTAGCGAAGGAGAATACGAGCAGACACATTAGGAATGGAAAGAACCGTGGCTATCCTCATGATATCTTCTCCTTGACGCATATGAATATCTGCTTCGCTCAAAATGGTATAGTTTTGCTGGCCAAAGGAAGCATTTTTATTTAGTACAATATTTAGGAAAAGAAAGAGAAGGAGCTGAATTTGATGGATCAATGAAGTTGCAGACAGCAATTAAATTTTGGGAAGAAGAATCAAAGGGAAAAGAATTGGAACACATGATGGACGTTCTTAAAAAGAAAAAGAAAAAGAGAAGTAGAACCTGGTGGCGATGGGAGATGAGGTCGTCGGAATCATCGGAATCGTGATCGATGAACTCGTAATCAGCGACGTCGGCATCATCACTGTCAAAAGCATCATCGGCACCGCTGTAGAAATCGTCGTCGGCGTCTTGCATATCAAATTCATCGTCCGATTCCATGAGAAACAATAGAAGATTGAGAGGGAAGGAACCCTAAACGGAAGGAGGGGATGACTAATATGAAAATTGAATAATAGAAAAAGTAAAAGAGAGAGGATTGATTGGATTGGAGGGTAAGCGAGTCTCAGCGAGGGAGCTTACGAAGAAAACATAAAAAATTAATAATAATTCATTTCTTTCTAGTTCCTACTGGGTCTGGGTGCTCTTCCTCTTCCTCTGCCTTTTCCTGAGCCCAAAAATTGTAGGGAAATCTTATCCTTTACAAGCCCAAATGCATTGGTTTTCGTATTCTGCGAGCTCCTCCATTGTCATGTCTTCTGTCTTCAACGTCAGGTTTCAAGGACTTGGTGGAGTTTCTCGTAACTCCACTACTATTGAAGAACGAGTCAATTCAGAAGATTTTCTTGTTATTGTTGGTGTTTTTGAGTGTTTTAATTATGTTACAATTAGACATATTTGTTTCCTACTTTGTCGGAGCTTCAGTTTTATTAAATATCTCTTATGTAAAGCCTATAAAAAGCTAGCGTTTGATTCAATAAAGTAGTTTAGATTATTGGCATAAAACTTAGCTCTCTTGCTCTACCAAATTTTTACATTGTGGTGTCAAAGCTGATAATTCGACAAGGGACAAATATGAAAACGGTAGTCGAATCTAGTTCTTGATGACATCTTATACTCGAGCTGTTAAGAAAATGGTAGAAAAAGATTTTCGTTTAAGGAGGAGCTCGGCTCAATTTAGAAGTTCACATTTGAGGGAGAGATTATTAAGATGTCAAGTGTAAGTAAGAACCTCACATTAGAAAGAGATGGAACTAGTGAATAACATATAAGTAGGAATAACTCATAAACCTAAAGCTTTAAAGTTTTGGGTTAAAGTGTAGTGTCAAGGCCCACGAGTATGTTTTATCATTGGGCCCATGATGTAAATATATCATAAAAGTGGGCTACTCAGATCTAACAATCGGTATCAGAGTCAAGTTACAACCCAGACTTTTGTTATTCTCTTGTTATTCTCTCAATTTTGTTTGCAGCAAAATGGCAACAAATAGCTTTGTAATCAACGTTTCACAGCTTCAAATTCCAATTTTCAATGGTGACTCTTAGGAATTCTAGAGCATTAAAATGAAAAGTTTGTTCAAATCTCATGATTTGTTGGATTTAGTTGAAAAATAGATCTCAGAATCAAGTTCAAA
>JAOTAX010000195.1:54567-72425 GCA_025629825.1 Erythroxylum guanchezii | reverse complement strand
TTGAGGCAAGGAGATCCTTTGTCCCCGTACTTATTCATTCTGTGTGCCGAGGGTTTATCGGCTCTGTTGAGGAAAAATGAGGCTAAGGGGGATATCCATGGGGTCTCTATTTGTCCTGGAAGCCCTAGTGTTTCACACCTCTTCTTTGCAGATGACAGCTTTCTTTTTTTCCGAGCAAATATGACTGAAGGACAGAATATCAAGAGAATTATAGCCATATATGAAGAAGCTTCGGGGCAGGTTGTTAATTTTCAGAAGTCAGGCATTATGTTCAGTTCAAACACACAACCTTCTGATAGAAGCGCGGTGGAAACTTTATTAGGGGTCAGTACTCCTATTGATCACGGGAGATATTTGGGGCTTCCCTCTCTTATCGGTAGAAGGAAAAAACAAGTTTTGCTTTTATCAAGGATCGTCTGAGCAAACGTATTGCGAGCTGGAAAAGCAAGATGCTCTCCAAACCAGGGAAGGAAATTGTCATCAAGACAGTGGCACAAGCCCTGCCGGCGTATTGTATGAGCGTGTTCCTTATCCCTCGAGGTACATGTGAATGAATTACAGCGAATGATGAACTCTTTCTGGTGGGGATCGGGGACTACTACTAGAAAGCCCATGCACTGGGCGAGTTGGGAGCGGCTTTGTGTTCCCAAAAAAATTGGAGGTATGGGATTTCAGGATCTTCATTGTTTTAATTTAGCTATGCTCTGCAAACAAGCCTGGCGTTTTATAGCGTTTCCTGACTCACTGCCGAGCAAAATCTTCAAAGCCAAATATTTCCCCTCTTGTAGTTTTATGGAGGCAAGGGATCGACCTACTTCCAGTTTTATTTGGAAAAGTATTTTTGCGGCCAAGGATATTTTGAGCCACAGGGTTAGTTGGAGGGTGGGTAATGGAGTTTCGATTAATGTATTTAAAGACCCATGGATTCCTGAAGCCAATAATTTTTACGTCTCTTCCCCTTTTAGTTTGGATGTTGGTAATCTGAAGGTTTGTGATCTGTTTAAGGAAGATGGTCATGGTTGGGATGCATCAATGTTGGATGGTTTGCTCACTCCTTACGATGTGGGTCGGGTATCCAGGATCCCAATTGCTATATCAAAACCCCCTGATCAATTAATTTGGCATTATAGTTCGGATGGCTCTTATTCGGTAAAAACCGGTTATCGTGTGACTTTGTCCTTGTTTACTGATATCGTTAATCTCTTCATGGACGGTCCCTGGAATCGTTTGTGGAACATGGCTATTCCACCAAAGATCAAAGACTTTATCTGGTGCTGCTTACCCGATTTCCTCCCCTATAAAGATCGTCTTCGTCGGAAGGGCATTGCGTTTGACACTGCATGTGATATTTGCGAGCACATAGAAGACCTGGATCACGTGTTGATGGCGTGCTCCACAGCTAAAGCAGTTTGGTTGTCGATGGGTTGGCAGTAGCCAAGTACGGGGATCAAATCCTTTCTAGAGCATAGCCTAAATACACAGTCGATCGCGTGCCTTGAACGTATGATGACGATGCTATGGAGTGTTTGGTATCATCGTAATCTCAGAGTATGGCAAAACAAGACTGTTTCTCCTAGGTTGGTAGCTAATTTTGCCGATGGTTTCCTAAGCAATTGGCAAGAGGCACGGGAGATGTTTGAGAAGGCCAACACCTTGATTGGCGAGTTAAGAGCTAGTTCTTCTGCATGGGTTAAACCTCAGGAAGGTTTTCTAAAATGTAACATGGATGCGGCGGTCTTTAAAGAAAAGAATGCCACGGTCTTTGCCGCGGTACTTAGGGACGCACGAGAGAAGTTTGTGACTGATATTTCAGGTTTTTTCCTGCCTTGTTTGACCCAGTTCTGGTCGAAATTATGTCTATAAGGGAAGCTCTATCTGGGTTAAAAAATCAACAGCTTGACAAGATAATTGTGGAGTCGGATTGTTTGGCAGCTGTCCAGTCAATTTTAGCTCCTTCGCCAAATCAGTTTGAGATTGAAATTTTGGCCCTTGATTGTTTATTAATCAAGCGACATTTCCTTCGCTTGTCCATTCAATGGACAAGTAGGATTGCCAATTACATACAAACCCACATCAATGGACTGATCGTGCTTCTTGTTTAGTCTCCATTTTAAATTCAGATAGTTCGGTTTCTTTTATTGTTGAGGGTGAAAGGCAAGTTGGTTCTGGGTGTACGGGTAAGCCTGTTGGCTTTGGTTAGTTTTCTTTGCCTTTTCTGCCTTTGTCTGTTTTATGCGCTAATATCGATTTTCCTCAAAAATAAAAAAAAGAATAAGTAGATAATAGAATACCTATTACCTCCAACTAAACAGGCCATTAAGGATTTAAAATTTCAATAATCATCAGGCTTTAATCTTTAGATACAGTTCAAATTCGAACTGTTTAATTTAAAACTCAAATATATAAACCCATGAGTATTAGTTGGCAGTCAATCACGACGCCAAATGTAACCGATTGTAATCGCCGTCCTATCGTATCCACATGGTAGCTTCCACCCAAAACACATTCGCTTTCTTCCTCTATTAATTGTGCATATTGCATTGCAGGGAAGGCAGTGCAACACAACAAAAATGAAGAAAAGCCGGATTTATCGAAATATTCCTAACCACGAGGACAGAGATGATCATGATCATGATCTTCTTCTGTTCAAGGAGTTGAATAAACGTGAAAAAGATCGCGTTGCCACTCTTCTTCATCCTCTCTCTGATGACCTCGAACCCAACCCAGGTATTACTTCATTTTAATTTGTTGTACATCATATGCTCCTTTTTTTTAAATTAATTGTATGCTGCTTCTTTAAATGTAGTGAACAATGCACTCTATAGAATTGCATCCGGGAGGAAACCGTCTGGTTACGAGTTCTTTGGAGAAAATGACAAGAAGAATGATTATAATTGGTAGTTTCTTGATTAATCACATTCTTGTTCTTTAATTAATTAAACGGTTAAAATGAACGAATCGGGCACAATCGCTGGAAATGCAAATGTATACATTTTGTTACAGAAGTTGTAATATATATATGAATCAACTGAGTACTCTTTTTGTTCTTGTTCCTTTCAAATTCATTGCTGTTCTGGTTTCTTGCATTTAACAAAACGCATGACATGATTGCATGTTTTTTTTTTCCCTAAAAAGATGTAAAGGTTCATCAGTATCAAGCTTCTAATAAATTTCACGTGTTATAGATAAATTTGCGAAATGAGATGCATCATTACAAGCCATCTTAATTATCCATTACTCGCGCAAAGGGCAACTCTCGGTCCCTACTTTCTCATCTAACTTCTACTCGTTATCATGAGATTTATATCTCATGGAACTTTTAGTGGTATGGAGACGGGTGATGGGTTTGACAAATGTCAGAATCACATAATGACAATGGATGAAACAATTGAAATTAAAACTACAATTACCAATCAAATACTATCCAATAAACATTACATTCAAGCACTCAATACTTCAACCTGAGTAGGCCAGTTTATTCCCGCATGGGCATGTGCCGTTACACAATAAGGTCAGCTGATACTGCAGAAGGTATTCTATGACGTTCCAAAATCTTGGATGTAGCTTTCTTAGCCGAGTCATAATTCAGTACAATTACTCTATCATCATCTAAATCAAACCTCAAGTTATCCGCACTACACTCCTCCACAAGCTGGCACAAATGCCTCAAATTATCAACATCTATCCCATTGACTTTTTTAACCTGCACGGGGAAGCTTTATTATCAATGGCAAGGGCCAGCATCTTGTTGAGTTAAAAGCTAGAACTCAGGTCTAGTTTTAGAGTTTGGACTCTTGGAGTCAGTTCAGTTTCTTCAACATAGTTATACCCACAAATACTTGAAATCAAACTATATTATCTTTTGCGAAGTAAATGATTTAATGTACTATTACGAACATTCATTATCTACAAGCTTTTCTATCTAGATAGCTTAGTTAAACGCCAAGTATGCATTGTCTCTTGTTTTAATAATGTCCATGTTGATGCACAATTACATATAATTTCTAGAATTAAACATAAAGCATGTAAATCTATCTGCTATTTCAAGTACTAAGCTATCTTACGATTTCTTACAATTTCCCAATTCAAAGCATAAAAATGAAGCATATTTACCTACAAGAGTACAGCAAATGATAAATTTTTAGCTTGAGAATAGTGGAGTAAACCTAAATCCAGAACTTAGTTTACATTGAGCTTTCCTGAGGCACCCTTTATACATCTACCTCGAGGAAAACATTGCCATAAAAAAAATGGAAGGACCGCAATCCTTTTCTAATCCAATATAAGGCATTAGAAAAGACATTCTACTATGCTTCTATCACATGCAACAAGCCATATCTCGAAAACAAATGTATGATGATAGAAAGCACATACCTGTAATTCAGCAAGACGCTCATACCCTGCATTTATGTCATCCATCAACACCTGAACCAGATAAATGCTTGTCAGTTCAGCTAGCTACTTATCCCAATAAGCTGCTTGTAACGGAAAGGAGATTATACCTTTGCCAAAAATAATTTAAATTTATTGTTCTCAGGCAGCTCCTTGACTCACAAAAGGAATACTTTCGATTTTAATAAGGTCACAAGGTTGCAAACCAGTAGTGTTAATGCACTTCAAGTAAATTTTCAATCATCTGTGCTGATATCAACTAGAAAGCTCTGTAATTAGACCTTTGCACTTTTGCAGTCTGTTTTCAAATTAGAAATTAATTTCTAACAATACAAACTGCCATGAACTTTCAGGATTGCGCTCTTTCAGTTGATTGTTTCTGATTCTTAGGGTTAATAAATTTGCAGGTTAGACTACAAGCTACAAGAAATATGTGACAAATAACACAACAAGAGATGTGTAACACTATGGAAATTTAAGAAAATCAGAGACAAATTAGTTCTTCTCAGATAACTTTGGTAGACCATGTTTTCTTTATTTATTTTTCTTGCATCTATCTATCAGGGACTGAAAACTTCTTTTGTCGTAGCATCAAACTTGAGAAATTGAGAAAAAAGTTATTACTAGGAAGCTCTGCTAAAAGTTATTTCAATTTAATTTGCCGAAAAAGCAAAATGACCTGAGAAAGAATGACAAGTTGTTGACCAGCCTTTTTTGGTAGCTCCCTTAATGCACGTTCACACAAACGACGAGGTGATGTGTTATACCAGTCTTCTCCATATTCATGAAGATAGGGCTGGGTGAGAGGAATGAAAACCAGACCTGCAAATATATAGTAACTGGGAAGCTTATCGAATTGGTGCACCGGAACCAAAGGCTGCAACTGCAAAATTCACAAATTGGTTGGTTTATGACAAGAAACCTTTAAAGGGCTCCAACTATCACCAAAACAATCACAGTTAGTTCAACAATGCACCAAAAGAGCACACAGGTTTATTGGGAACAAGCACAATCTTCAGGAGCTGCGACAACGCAGCAACAAAAATGTAGTCAAACATATGTAAATTTTGGGTCCTGAAACAAATAAATAAGTTCATGCTTGTCTGTATGGGGATTTGAAAAGAAGATAACGTGATTAAAATAGGCTTCATGCAGTAAGAAAAGGCCATGTGTATTATAGCCAATGGATTATAACAATTCTGTAAAGCAAGTTGGTGATACTCAAAGTTGAAGCAATTGTGTAGTTACTCTATTAACACCCAAGTTCCAATATCTATGATCACCACTTGCTTAACACATGGAAAATTGTATTAGGATAGAGAGGGGAGGAGGCTAAACAGAACAGGAAGTTGGTACAATTGTAAAGAAAACCTCTCTCTCCCTAACACACACACACACACACACACACACACACACACATATGTCTATATATATTATACGCCACAAAAAATGTAGCAAAAATGAAAATGATGCAAAAGTTGTTCAAATCAATTAAACACAGTAATGCTGTCCACATTGGTTCAGATTCATTTCTCACTCGCTCTCTCAAGTCCCTGGCTCGGATTCCATTTCAGTCAAGTCCGTAATACAGCGTGACAGAGCAATCTTTTGTGAATTGTTTAAAAACAATATGTTATTCAAGTCAATTGAATACAATAATGCCATAACAAACTAAGAAATATCTCACACCAGTTTAACCTAACCTAACAGTTCCAACACATCTGAGGATTAGCATATATTACATATTCAGTAAGATAATAGAATCATTACTTACAGGCCTAACAGTGATGTTGAATTCATGCTCTTTACCATCCCTGAGTACCCGAAGTAGTGCTGTCTCGTTCGGCTTCTTCATAGAAACCAAATAATCAAAAGTGATCCGCTCTCTGTTTCTGAATGGAACTGCATAAACAAATTGATGTTACCACTGACTAAGATAACAAGGTGATGCCGCAGCTATAGCAACCAGCAGCATAAAGAGAGATACTATACAACTTAGCTGGTCTCAGCTCACAAAAGCATTATAAGTAAACAAATCTAAGGATATGAAAAACCTATATAAGTCATATCTGTGGATCGAGAGCAGTAGCTTACATAGCAAGCACATTTTCATTTGAAATCGATATGATTGATTCTGTCATCTATGAAAATGATTATATCCAAGAGAATAAACATAACTCAGCAGATCAGAATTCCAAACTATGATATACATTTGCTGATGAATAAATTACAGATCTTAAACTGCACAACCTTGAATAAAGATTAGGAAATAATTACCTGTTCCATCATTTGCTAAGGGTACGCCATCAAATGCAAGAATGATGTCATCCTTTTTAAGAATTGTGCTTACATCAGAGAGGGGATTAATTCTACTCACAAGAACCCCTGTCATTTCAGGAAGCATGCCAAAGTGCATTCTTAATTGGACATTTTCAGCTGTCTGGCACGACAGGCCCAAAGAGCAAAATCCAATATACCTTCCACTTTCTACCACCCCAGATATGAAATGTTTAATTACAGGAACGGGTATTATATAGCTGAAATTACAAAATCTACATTAATAAAACCATGTGAAAGATGCAAAAGAAAGTCATCATAAAATTGACTTGGACTGTGTTATTGTGATAGGTAGTTATGCTCAAGACTTTATTGGCAGTCTAAAGAAGCTTGAAAATATGGAACATAATTACGAGCAAAGTGAATGGTGAATACTTACCCAATATTCTCAGCACCTGAAAGGTTCTGAAAAGCTACACCAACAACTTTATTGGCCATGACAGCTGGACCACCACTGTTACCCGGATTAATGGCAGCATCAATTTGTATAGCCAATAGTTGGGTAGCACCATGTACGTACTGTGTAGGTTCAACTCTTGAGACCACACCTTTAGTAACCGAAATGTTGTCTCCGCCTGTAACAAAATAAGGATCATGACATGTTAAAAGCAAAGTCAAGGCAGTCACATCTGAAATGCACAAGTCCATAATATGGCTACAGGAGCAATTTAGGTATGTATACAAGGAAAACGCCAATGAAAAAGTTGGTACCTTGAGGGTAGCCAACAACAGCAACAGATTCCTGAAGTAAAGGGATGTCTCCGAATTCCAAGAAGCTGGTGCCCTTCCAAAATTCCTCACTTTTGACAGTCAAAAGAGCTAGATCGCACTCGTGACCAACAGCTTCAACTTCTGCTCGGTATTTGGTGGCGGACCCGTGCTTTCTTACAAGTACAAACGTATAATCAGCCACTACATGTGCATTTGTAAGAATCTTCTTCCCACGGATTAGAAATCCTACATGCTCAAAATTGTTGGAAATTACTGGAAGAATAAGCAATCAAAGAAAAGAATCCGTGATTGAGATAGACTAGTACGCACAATGTATCAACAAATAAAATGGGAGTTGACAATATAGAGTGAAGAGGAGATAGTAACCGGAACCAAAGGATTCACGCTGAGACTTGTTTTGCCAGGGAAGTAAATAGTTGGGAGTGCTGGTAACGGTGAAGATCTTGACGACAGAGTCCAAAGCTATCGATAAGTCTGTGGCAGAGAAAGAGTAGTAAGAATTTTTCTCCGCCTGTGCCTCTACCTCTGTCTCCGAATGGTATTTGGCAAATTTACCAGTAATTGGGTGTGCATTAGCAACTGCTGCTGCTGCCGTGCCGTTTTTTCTTATTGAACTGGACAAAAAGATATTCAAATACAAAGAAGCGAAGCTTGGTGTTGATGTATTTGAAGGAGCAGGTAAAACGCGTCTTTCATTGAAGATAAGGTTTTCGACAAAAGTAGCCTGAGAACACAAGCTTAGCCGCCTCCGCCTCCGCCTCCAATGGCTATGCAAATGCGCCCATAGCGTCCTTGCTACCAGCATTCTCTGCTGCTCAACTCCTCTCTCGCCCTTACACGCTATGGCAACAATGGAGAGAGAAAAATGGAGGCAAGTATGTTTACTTGCTTAGGGTTTTACTTTGAGTAGAAATGGCATAGAGAATTGGGCCTTTCTTAACAAAAGTCCGGTTTTTCTCTATTTGAGCTCTTAGCCTTATAAATGGCCTCCTTCTTTCTCTTCAGCCCAAACTACAAACTTATCCTATGCAGTTGACAGTCCAGTCAACCGATTATAATCATTCCTAAAACAAAAGGCAATGCACAGTTTACTTTAAGGTTTTAAAATTTCAATAATCATTCGGCTTTAAGTACCTGATTATTTAAAATTAATCTCAGCTAACTCATCGGATACGGTGAACTCGTGACTTTTTCATAATGTTATTGGTGTTACTTATATTCGTTAGTTAAAGATTTCTTTCGGACTTTGCCCGCTTTACTTACCATAAAATTAATCTAACTTAATTGAATTTCAGTTAAGTTCAAATTCGAACTGTTTAATTTAAAAATCTATGAGTATCAATTCGGCTCTTTTTTTTTCTCATAATGACATTTTTCTACTCTACTCGTCCCTGTCATCTTCCTAAACACTAGCCAAATATGTCAGTTTAGAATACAAAACAAACGAAAATTCCAATTGGTCCGGCCGGCTTAGTTGGTAGTCACTCACGACGCCAAATGTAACCCATTGTAATCGCCGTCCTATCATATCCAGCTGGCAGCTTCCACCCAAAACACACATTGGCTTCCTTCCTCTATTAATTGTGCATAATGCATTGCATTTGCAGGGAAGGCAATGCAACACGACAAAAATGAAGCAAAGCCGTATTTATCGGAATATTCCTAATCACAAGGACAGAGATGATCATGATCATGATCTTCTTCTGTTCAAGGAGTTGAATAAACGTGAAAAAGATCGACTTGCCACTCTTCTTCATCCTCTCTCTGATGACCTCGAGCCCAACCCAGGTACTACTTCATTTTAATTTGTTGTACATCATATGCTCCTTTTTTTTTAAAATTAATTCTTTAAATGTAGTGAACAATGCACTCTATAGAATTGCGTCCGGGAGGAAACCGTCTGGTTACGAGTTCTTTGGAGAACACGACAACAAGAATGATTATAACTGGTAATTTGTTAATTAATCACATTCTTCTTCTTTAATTAATTATCAGTTTCGTTACTTTCACCTTTTATTTGTGTGTGTGCGTGATCTGAATGAAGGTTGAAGACCCCACCAGCAACTCCTCTCTTCCCTTCTCTAGAAATGGAAGCAGCTGCAAATGCATCAGAGCTAGTCGTCCAACGCCAGTTACCAATTCTCCAACCTGTTTCAAAGGTAGCAAGCTTGCTGTTATGTCTTCTCCAGTTTGAATTACCAAATACTGTCAAATTGTTTACTTAAATCTGTGGGCAGCTTGCGCGGAAGCTGGAGGGATTAAATGGAAGATCAAAGTCTCCAATTTCATCAGGATCAAACCAAAGATTCATGAGCAATATGTCCTCCAACCATATTAACAACACCAAAATATTACCAACACTTTCCAAACAGAAGAATCGAAAAGAAATTCAAACAACTTCCCCAATTCTCAACCTTTCAGGGGATACGGGCACGGGCATAGCACAGCAAGAGTTGATCAGAACCAACAGGCCCAAAAGTACTAGTAGAGGCTTATCACCGTCGCCTTTGACGACGAGATCAACAATTGCAGGATTTTCCGACGACACGCCTTCCAATTTATTAAGAACAAATCGAGCAGCTTCTACCACACGAGGGCGTCCTTCAAGCAACAACTTTAATCAAAAGACAGTTTTGCCAGAAAGGGTGAGATCATCATCTAGAAGGCAATCCTGCTCGCCAAGTGTGACAAGAGGTCGAAAAGAGAGTACTAACAATAGTAGTAGTAGTAGCGAAGAAGTTGTAAAAGTAAGAATATGTAATTATAATCAAAATGTTCACCAATTTCTGGGAAGCAGAATGGTAGAAAGGGTGATGAATGCCAGAAAATCATCAGCAGCCGAAGACAGAGCAGCAAAAACAAAGTCATCAGCAGCAGCAGCAACAACTACTGGTACTGGCTTCGGAAAAAAGATGATGTCTAAGAGTGCGTTGGACATGCCTAGCTATTAAACACATCAATCTTGTAAGCTTATTCGCCCATCATCTTTTTAATCACTTTGTATTCATTTATGTGCATGTCGATGATCCTTACGTGCATTATATGTTAATGCATCAGAATCAGCTCAATCTAAGACGATCTTACATTTACAACATCAATCAAGAAGATCATTAATAACTATATATATATATTGTAAACTACATCTTTTAAATTATGCATCCATAGTTGTGATTTAATATAATAATACCACATACATACTTGGTTTTTAATCTTTTTGCTAATGTTTTGATCATATTATAAACCTGTGTGTTTAAATAATTATGGCTTAAATCGAACTTTCTATTATTATTGGTGCAGAGGAGATAAAATCAGGCTGCAGGATGATGGCAATGCCAATCTCATCAATGACTTGGAGGCACATATATATAATAGCCTTGGTACTAATTAAAGTTATATATATATATATATGGAAAACTGGTTGACAAATGAGAAGAAAAAGGAATGTAATTGTAATGAAGAAGTCTATTTTTATAAGTTGATAATGTTTTGTTAGCTTAATTATATATATTAGAAAGAAAGCAATTATTTATTGTTCGTTGGTAACAAAATCAAAATGGGTGTTACATAAAAGATGGGTAAATAATAAGACGACAGAGTGGTAGGAAGGGACAGATGCAGAACCTGAAAGGCTATAAATAAAAGAAGAAAAAGATGGTACTAGATACAAGTAGTGTACAGAGAGAATGGAGGAAAGGTCATGTCAAAACAACACAACATGCTCCATATCTCTGAAAGACTTCTGAGTAGTAGATAGTAATAATATTATTAAGAAGAGAAAAGGCAAAATAATTATAAGAGAACAGCCACAGAGTCACAGACACAGACACACCCTCTACTACTCCTACTACTGTATCTATCTATCTGTGTGTCCCTCTCCCTCAGTCTCCTTCTCCTTCAATATTTAATTCACTCACTCCCTCTCTACTCTCTTCCATCCCCTGCCTTCCTGTGCTGTGTCTCTCTCTCATTATCTCTTTATTCTCAACCCCTACTGTATTCGTTCTTGCTTTCACTCCGCCTCCTTAGCCTCTGCTCGTGGGGGACTTTCCCCGCAACCATCGCTTCTGGTGAGACTGGGAAGAGATTAGCTCCTACTACACTACACCAACACAATAATATCATTATTATTATTGTTATTATTATTATCTAGTTCCATTTATAAATATATATATCTACTAGATCTAGCTACTTATCATCATCATCATCTTTATATGCCTGTTCTTTGTCATTTGTTTCCGGCGGAGAATTAGAAGCCATGAGAGAAAGCCAAGAAAGATGACAAACTTGCATCAACTTTAATATTATATCTTCTCATATATTAAGCCAATCCCTCTTCATCAACCCATAAAAGACGTTCAGCTATAGCAACCCCGAAACCAAACCCCCAAAAGTTAGAAACAAACGGCACGAAGAAACCAGTAAATTTGAGCCAGATGTACATGGCGGGACATAAAGTGAGCAAGCTCCAAAGACTTTGAGAGATTCATCCTCTCGGAGACTCGGACTCGGCCCACCACCACCACTACCATCATCGTCATCAATAGTAGTGAAAAAGAAAAAAAGGAAGAAACCGAGGTCACTCATATCCAGTACTAACTATTATTCCTTCTTATACATCCCCTTTTGCTTCAATTCCTTACTAAGTTCAACACATTTTTGTTTTGATGACATTAAGTTCTGGGCACAAAATGACCAAAACTCTCCGTCAGCCCACTCGTATATTCTTGCTTTCCTGAGATCTCTCCTTTTCATCATCAAATCTCTAAAAAGTTTTTGCTTACTTCCATAATTATTCGTATGTTGTGAAAAATTAGATCTAGGTACTGGCTTATTATTGTATTATGGCATGGAGTTTATCGTCCCCAAGATCTCTGCATAGATAAATCTTTACATTTCCTTTTTTTTTTTTCAAATGAATTATCTCGTATGAAGAAGCGTGCGTGAACTGTTATATATAATTAAGCGAGATCTGCTCCTCCATGACCTTAATTTCCATCGATATACGATAAGTTAAAGTTTGCCACACGAGATCCAATCCACAAACCTCCACCGCTAAATTCTCCCTTATTCTTCTCTTTCCTGTTCCCCTTCTTTACCTTACTAGATTATATAATACTAAATATATGTAAAACTTGTTCCTTTTGATATCTTTTTCAAGAGCCACCATCTAGGGTTTCTTCTGCAACTACAATCATGAAACGTGTTAGATTGGTAGAGAAAAGGGAATGTGTAACATAATCAGGAGTTGTTTCTCTGCAGGATTAGCTAGTTAGAAGAAATCATCAGTTATGTTTTGACCATGCATTAGAGAAGAGAAAAAGAGAGTAACAATATATATTGTATATCTTATATATATATATATATATATATATATATATCCTGCAATTAAGGTAATCTTTCCATTTCTCTAAGATTCGCATCTCAAGAATTTCGTCTTTTCAACTTGTTTACTCTTCTTCTCCTCCTTTATCTGTAACTAATTGCGTTTCTTCTTTTCAATCTAATTATTTCCACTAAAAAACAAAATATGTGTGACATATATATATATATTCACTTGCATATTTCAATTTTTCTTCTTCGCCAAACCAAAACCCTAATATTAGCTATCGCAGCCACACCTCCATATGTACATATATATGCATATCTTGTTAATATTCTTGTCATAAATTTTGTTTGATAATTTTTGAAGTTCCTATAATTGCTTATCCCTCAACTACAGGGTCGTGTAGAGAGAAACTGAGAAGTGAAAACTTGAAAAACAGAAGCCTGTATTTCACTTTTTCAGTAATGATAGCTTGTAACTGATTATGATGTCATTTCTTTTTTGCAATTGATTTATTTGCAGAGAGATTTGAAGAGGGTGGATTAGAACATAAATAAATATATACAGATATAGATGGCATCATCGTCGAGTTCTCCATGTGCAGCCTGCAAGTTTTTGAGGAGGAAATGCCAGCCAGAATGCGTCTTTGCACCCTACTTCCCACCGGATCAGCCACAAAAGTTCGCAAACGTACATAAAGTATTCGGAGCAAGTAACGTGACCAAATTGTTGAATGAACTGCACCCATCGCAGAGGGAAGATGCGGTCAACTCGTTGGCCTATGAGGCAGACATGCGTCTCCGAGACCCAGTATACGGCTGCGTAGGGGTAATATCTCTCCTGCAACACCAACTTCGTCAACTCCAAATGGATCTGAGCTGTGCCAAGTCTGAACTCTCCAAGTATCAGAACCTGGGAATCACCGGCCACCATCACGCGGGTCTTATCGCGGCGCTTCACCACCCACAGAACCAGATAGGGATCAACCTGATTGGCACCACAGGTAGTGGTGGTGGTGTAGGTGGATCAGGAGGCGGCGCAAGGGAACATCACTATCACCACCACCATCACCAGTTTTTTCAGCCGCAGCAACAACAACAGCAGATAATGAGGAATAGCTTTGATGCAAATGGTAACAACAACAATTATGACACTTCAAGCCTACTGGCGATGAATGTTTCGCCTGGTCTTGGCCAACTCAGTCAGTTTCAGCAACCCCGGGCAGCTGGAGGTGATGAACGTCGTACCATTCATCCTTCTTAATTTACCTAGGGTTTTGTCTTTCTATTTTGGTATGTTAAATCTTCGTTTGATTTGATGATGTCATTAATTATGATTAAAAAAAAAAGAAATAATCGGGACCAATAAATTGGAACTTGCAAAATTATTGGGAAATCACTCTTTTTCCTTTGCTTTAATTTCCAAATAAATCTAAATAACTAGGTACTTAAAAAATGAACTTGCAAGCCAAGTCTTTGAAATTTTCCTAGAAAGTTTGAACGTATTAACTTGGATATTGCCTGCCTAGAAAGTCTGTGGGAAGCTAGCTGCATTAGTTTGTTTGTGCATGGAGGATGTTTTAATCAGCTTTAAGTTGATGTCATTAATTTCCTGTTTCCTTATGGTTTCATCTGATTTGCAGGGATGGAGTTTATTTGAAGAATATCCACTCCCCAGAGAGGGATAGATAAATTATGAGCTAGGGAATCGAATTGATAAAAAGAGACCGGGAATTCTTCAAATACTCTGATAAATAGTCAATAGATAGACAATTTTTGCTGTTTTAATTTTCGGTTTGGTTATAAATTTATTTTTTTGACTGTTCCGGATCGATCTTGTGTGTTTCTTATCATCTTCTCACTTCCACTTTCCATCAAAAGGAGAAAAAAGAAAAGAAAGTGTACTTGGTCTTCCAGTCTCACAGTGCACCGTCAGTTTCTCGCGGGTGTTTTACCTCTAAAATTGTGCCATGTTCCTTGGCCACACTAGTTTTGTTCCCTTCCATTTCAACAGTAATTTAGTGAGCTGTTCTTCATATTTAATTTCTCACTTTCTTTTTTCTATTATATACTACTTCACTCATTTTCCAGTTACAATTCAAATTTAAGCATTCCGCTTTATTCATATTTAAATAAAATCAAACCTAAGGTTTCAATCTAGATTGGTGCCAGCTCAAGCTGGAAGAAAGTCTAAAAGAACTACGTACTACTCATAAATACAACAAATCTTGAGTAATCTCTCAAGTCATTTACGTCCCTATGTATAAGTGTTGATACATCAATTATTACAAGCTAATATCTTAAGCTGTGATTATGAAAGGGCAGGTCTTGCAACAGGGATGTGGTAGAGAAATTATAAAATATTAATTAGGAAATTGAAAGCAACGTAACTAGACTTTTTTCTCTTATTAGAAAATCATTTTTTCCTTCTAAAAAAGACATTACGGCCCAAGTATAATATCATCTAGCACAAGCTACTCCGTGATCATTCCTTTTTTCTTTCTTCTTTGGCTAAGCAAACTATTTAATGTTTACTATAACTAAGCTGTGCACGCAGTCGGATAAGAAGCATAACTATATATATAGAATGGTATGTTTTGGGCATATTAAATAAAAAGCCGATATACATATATTTATGTATACAGTAGTAGATGACGAGACGTAATAAATGGTTGAAGCTTGAGCCGACATGGTCGGGAAGCCATGGAGACTGTCAATAAGCAAATGACATGTCTCATAGAAACCAAAGACAAAGACAACTGCATAAGACAGAAAAGGACAGAGCAAGACGTGGGTGAAAACTTAAAGAGGGCTAGGGACAGTGAAAGGGGCATGAAATGAAAAGCCGTTTGCAACAGCGAAAAATATTGAAAATGAATTAGCCACTGTAAATAAATTCATATCGAACCCTAAAAATTCAAACCAAAAAGAATTAAACATGCATGGCATGGACCGTAGATATGTTCTGAATCCATTTATTTAACTTTTTTTGAAATGGGTTTTGGTTACATGTTTCATTCAAAACGTAGTCAAAAACAATATATAGTGTTGCATGACAATAATGGCGTACTTTTGCAATGATGGTCTTACACAAGTCCTCTAACATTTAATTGCATAGACTCTCTCTCTCTCTCTCATCGACAACTGACGAGGAAAAAAGGTGTATATTGGTGACGGTGCGTTTAGACTGTTGGTACCCACATGTTTCTTTCGTTACATATCTAATTATAATTACCAACGTTTTGGATCAACAAAAACAGCTGTGTTATTGTCATTAGAACTCCACAAGTGACTTTGTCTTATCCAGGAGAAACCAAACAATTTGGCAAAATCCAGAGATGGAGGAGTACCTGAAATGAAAAGACTAATTTAGGGAAAGGTATAGGTATAATAGTGAGAAGTAGGTGATGAGGAACATATATAGTTGAAAAGGCTAGCTCAGAAGGCAGGCGAGGTGACATGAGATTGAAAGGAACGGTTTTAAAGGTTGGGAGATATCCCGACAACTGCACACCTCACGATGATATGATGAAATGGTAGTTAGTAATTAGAAAGCTTTTTAAACTTTTGCATTTATTTCGGGTTTGTCCCTCTGACCTTTTACATCCATATCCCCATGCCAATGCCATGGATCCATATTGCACTTATTATCACAATTACGTTGAAGCTATGCGATTTGCCCTACTCAATGCCATGGCATTTATTGGACAGTGCCAACACTATGATCCTCCATTTACTACCACTCTACCACTACTATTACTACTATACACAATCGCACTCACTACACAACAACTAAGAAGAGAGAGATACATATAGAGAAAGATATATATTAGCTTGACTTGACTATTCCTTCATCACTTACATCAAGGAGGTCAGCTAGCAGCTGCTGTCTTGACTATTCTTCTTTCTCTTTCTTTTCTCTTTTTCTAATCCTTCTCGGAGTTTGGCATTTACACACTTTCCCACCAGAGCATATAATAAATAAGGACACCCCACGCCCTCGTATATGCGTATGTATTATCATAAAACCAAAAGAAGAGACATTTAAATAGAGAACAAAAGAGCATTTCAGCTGCAACTCTTCTGCTGCCTATCTTTTCTTCTTTCCATCCTAATTCAATTTGTGCTTTTTGTCGCCCACCTATTCCTATCTTCTTTTATTCTCTTCTCAGATCTCTCTCAGAAGTACATGTCTCTCTCTCTCTCTCTCTCTCTATAGATATATAAATACGCTTTACATTAAACATATGCAATGCCTATTAAATAAGCCTATTTCTCTTTTGATTGACATTTTAATGATATCAGATAATTAAAACCCTGACAAGCTAAAACCAAATTGCCATTAATTATTCACTAATTTAGTTGGACTACTATCGAAAGATCATCAATCCATAATTTTATGGAGTTTCAACTTGTGTTTAAGACTCTTAAACATACAAAAGGAAAGTTATGTTCGACGTTATTGCATACAAGGTTATCATATAACCATTATTATGGCCTCCTACTGATGTAATTTAAAGATTGTTAATATAAGAAAAATGATGGTTAGAACATAACTTACATGTAAATTAAGCATGGCGTCTATCAGTTTATATATATTATTTAAAATGAGACATCAATCCAACGCTATAATTTTATTAGTTCAAACATTTTCCTTAATCAAATAATAGCATGATAAAATAACAATTTGAGCATAACTTTAATGGACTAAAAAAACAAGTTAATTAGCAAGCTCTAATTGGAATTATTTTTTATTATAAATTATATGATCAAAATCTAAATGCAAGTGTTTAATTTGTATGAAGCTACAAGTATTGGGATTTATGTTCTTTAAGCACCTGTTTGGATGGGCTTATATCAATAGAGTTTTTATTGGTAGAACTTTTATTAGTAGAGCTTTTTTTACAAGAGCTTTTCTAAGAAATCAGTTGACTGTTTGGCTGTCATTTAAAAAAGAGTTTTTAAAAAAAAGCTTCATATAATAAACTGTTTGGCAATATAAAAATAAAAAGCACTTTTAATTTTAACTATATTTTATTTTGTAATAAAAATTATTTATGCATATAAATATTATT
>JAOTAX010000195.1:17207-27759 GCA_025629825.1 Erythroxylum guanchezii | reverse complement strand
TAGAGACAAGCATACCTTATGAATTGTATTGTGATTCAATGGGTCGGACTGCTTGGCGACACAAAGGATATTTAGATGATATTGATCGGTAATGATATTTTGAGAAGGCTGCCAAAATTGTGTAATGATGCCGAACGTTAATGCTATTATGTGATGGTGTCGATCAATAATGCGGCTAGATGATGATGCCGAATGAATCTGGTGATGTTGATCAAAATGGGTTGAGTTAATGTTAATGTTAAATGGAACAACCAATCCTAATTTTAGACACAGGAATGAGAAAGGAAAACTAAAACTTGAATTAGAAGTGAATAGTGGTAGTAGAATGAGAGAAAACCAAAGAAAATATATGGGAAGCAAAAGGAAATTAACTCTGAACTGTTTATTATAGAGTTTGAACTTTGAACTACTAATTTTAACTTAAACTCGACTTGATAGATGCTACTTCAAAATGCTTCTCTTCCTCAGACAATTGCATTTCATCAGAGTAAAATGTCGTCAAGAGGTGCATACGTATAAAAGTGAAAACATAACTAATCACAAGAGCCCGATTTAGAAGACGTGATATGGAGAAGAGGGTGATAAAAATAAGTGCTCACAAGATATGAATGACATGCTCAGTCACTTTACTAAGCCTCAAAGAAATGTTTTTATAATAATACTTACAACAGAAGTTTGTTACAGGAGAGAGAATAATAAATAAAAGCCATACAAGTGTTAGGGTGCTATGTACGACTAACAGACTTACAGTAGGGCATTTAATAGATAGGCAATTATTATATTTACATCTAGCTAACCCCATCTTTCATGCCTTAACATTCCCCTTCAAACGAGAAGGTGTAATAACCAAGCGAGTTTGTCTCTGTGTTGCATGAAGTGTGTACATGTAAGGGCTTTAGTTAGGCAATCTGCAACCTAGAGAGAAGATGGCATGTAATCAATATCAATGACACCGGCTAGGTATAACTCTCAGATGAAATGGATGTCTATTTCTATATGTTTATTGCGAGCGTGTTGAACAAGGTTGGCAGCTAATGCTTTTGCACTTAAATTATCACACCACATCATGGAGGGTTTCTTTAGTGTTAATCTAAGTTCAGAAAGTAGCAACTGTATCCATTTGACTTCTGCTGTGTCATCTGCTAATGCTCGATATTCTAACTTAAAACTTGACCTAGACACCATTCTTTATTTCCTTGACGCCCATGATATTAGCGTACTCCCTAGGTAGACATAAATGCCTTCAGTGGACTTACGATCGTCAATGTCTGTGGCCCAGTTAGCATCAGTGAAGATCGTTAAGTGATGTAGCTTGAAGGGCTTGATATGTAACCCAAGATGATGGGTTCCTTTCAAATACCTAAGCATCGTCTTAATAGCCTGAAGATGTATATTCGGAGGTTAAAACATGTATTAACTTAGCTTATTGATTGAGTAAGCTATGTCTGGTCTTGTGTTGATAAGATATTGAAATGAGCCAATCATCCTCCGATATAAGGAAGAATCTTTCATAAGAGTTCCTTTTGTTTTGGAGAGTTGCCTTCCCGTGACCACATGAGTTGTGACTAGTGCACAGTTATGCATATTAAATCTTTTTAGGATGTCTAAGACCTATTTGCTTTGATTCAGATAAAGGCCCGACTTATCTCAGTAGACTTCAATCCTAAGGAAGTAATACATAGAGCCTAGATCCTTCAGAGAGAATAGCGCATTTAGCTTTTGGATGAAGCTTTGTAAATAATTAGAGTTGTTGCTTGTGATGAGTATATCATCAATGTAAATGAGAATGAACAATGTAAGTTTTTTCTGTCGAAGAAAGAATAGAGATACTTCACTTTTTGAGTTTCTAAACCCCCACTGCAGTAGAGTGAAACACAGTTGATCAAACCAAGCACAAGTTGCTTGTTTTAAACCATAAATGGCCTTCACTAGTTTGCACACTTGCTTTAGATGGCGTGGATCTTTAAAACCTTCTAGCTATAGCATGAAGGCATCTTCCTGAAGAAAGTCTTTGAGAAACATATTATTTATATCCAACTACCGAATTTCCCAATTTAATGAGACAGTTACAGTCATCACAATGAGAATGGTGGTAGGCTTAACAACAGGGCTAAAAGTTTCTCCATAATCAACCCCAGGTGCCTGCTAAAAACCCTTCACAACAAGTCTGGCCTTGTGTTTAAAAATGGTGCCAACAGGCTTGAATTTGGTTTTGAAGATCCACTTACAATCGACTAGTTTATCTTTACCAGTATAGGGTACTCACGTCCACGTCCTGTTTCATTGTAGTGCTTCAAACTCATTGATCATAGCTTGCTTCCATTGAGGGAAAGTCAACACAGCTGCCACTGAGTTTGGTTCTGAAGCTCGAGACTATGAAATTGGATTTTTAGCTTTTAAAAGCCCAATAAACGGATACTTAGGCTTGAATACTCCACCCTTCGCACGTGTTCTCATGGGATGTATATTTGTGTGAATTGGGCTTTTTTCTTGATATGTAGATTGGACCAAATGTTGAGTCTCATTCAACTGGGTTGGACTCTCCGTTGTTTCTGAGGTCGACGAAGGTGCATATAGTGGACTTGTTGTGTGATTTAGAGAGTCTAATACAGGAGGATGTTGTTCTTGAATCCTCGTCGTATCTTTAGTGGTAACCTTGTATTCTTAAGAGTTGATGATTAATGGGATGACATAATCACTCTTAGATGATGTCGAGTAGCGATGTAGGAACCCTTCAGTGTATGGAAACGTTGACTCATCAAAAACAACATGTCTGGAAGTTTATATTCATCGAGTTGTGCTGAGACACTTGTAACCTTTTTGATTGGAATTGGAACTTATGAGCATTGTGCAGGTCCAAGATATACACACTTCTGGCTATGGAATTGGAACTTATGAGCATTGTAAGGTTTCAAACATGGGTAATAAGCACACCCAAATGGCTCGAGTGTCTTGTAGTCGGGTTTAACTTTGTATAACAGACATAAGGGGTTTGAACCATTTAAAGTAGGTATTAGCAGTCTGTTTATAATGTAGACAACCATTTGGAAGGCATCAACCCAGTAAGTGAGAGGAAGGCGAGCCTGAGCAAGAAATGTTAGATCCATTTCGACAATATGCTGGTGTTTCCTCTTGGCTCGACCATTCTGAACAGACATGTAAGGGCAAGTAAATCGTATTTGAATACCCACTACTTGTGTGACAGGAATGAGTGGTTTATATTCAGTCCCGTTATCGCACTGAAGAGCCTTTATCTTAGTGTCAAACTAGTTCTCAATATATGTCCAAAATAAGTTGAATGCGCATATGGCTTCTCCTTTATGTTTTAGTAGATATAGCCATGTATATCTACTGAAATCATCTAGGAAGTGGATGTAGTAGCGATGACCATTTGTAGATTGTACAAGCAAAGGTCTCCAAATGTTTGTCTGTATTAGTTCTAAAGGAGAAGAAGCATGAGACTCAGACCTTGTAAATGACAATTGTTTAGATTTATTGTGTTGGCAAGTTTCACATACAAATTTTGGAAAAGAAATGTTGGCATTACATTTATTCAAGATTTCCTTTAATATCCTATCACTAGGGTGTCCTAGTTTGTTATGCCACTTGACAAATTTAGTCATATTCTCCTTTTGTGAGGAAGAATCAAAAGGAGGAGAAGCAGCCATATTCACCTGTGCCTGCCACGCCACTCTTTCCATGGGATACAGTCCTCGTTTTGCTTTCCCGTGCACTAGAGATTTGCTTATCTTCTTGTCCTTCACAACACATTCATCATTAGTGAAATGTATATCAATATCATTATCTTTAATGAGTTTGTTGACACTCATTAAATTTTTAGATGCTGAAGGTACCAATAAGACATCATTCAGTCGGATTGTTGAATTAGAAATAGGCAGAGAAGTAGAACCAATACTAGTTACTCACGTTTTCTCACCAGTGCACGTATAGAGATGTGCCTTACCTACTAGAGTATAATAGTCAATTGATCAGTATTAGATGTGACATGGTAAGTGACGTCGCTGTCCATGTACCAAGACGGATATGCAACTGACTGAGATTGAGCTTGAGCGTAGCAAACTTGAGGTGGATAGTTGTTCGAATTTTGGCTGTAAGTTGGTGGTTGAAATGTTTTATTGAAGTGATAATAGCAATTTGCGACGACGTGGCCAGACTTCTCATAAAGGTGATAGTAAGGACGTCCACTTTTATTGTAGCCTCCTCTACGTCCTCGTCCTCGACGATTGTGTAAGCCACGAGAGCTTCTTCAGGAACCACGTTCTGAGTTACCATGAGCTGAGTAAGTTTTATCGGATTCATCTTTTTGAGCTAGGTTCACAGAAGGTTGAATTGATAAGTTCGAGATACGATTCAATTGTTCAAGATGGCTCTCAAAAGCAAGTAACGAGGATTGTGTATCAATCCACGTAAGATCTGGCTGATCTACCAGCTTGACTACTATTGCATTGTAGTTAGCATCAAGGCCGTTCAACGTGTGAAGAATAAGATCTTCAGTTGCTACAGGAGCTCCTGCCAACATTAGTTGATTGGAGATGGTCTTCATTTTTAGTGAGATACTCTTCCATCTCGAGAGCATTTTTGTTGGTTTGATGGAGCTCCGACTTGAGCATCATCACCCACGACTTCGTCGAGCCGCAAGTAAGCTTTTGTGCACTAATCAAGAGAATACTAACTAAAAGACTATCAAGAGAATACTACTCATCAAAAGATGGGTTTGAAATCATTCCTGTCTTCAGAAACAAGATGTAGAGGAGCAACTTAGGTGCCGTCGATGTGAGGTTGAATAAGATTCCCTTCAATTAATGGTAGCACTACTAATTCCCACACCAGATAATTGCCTCTGTCCAACTTAATGGAGGCAGTCTAGCTTGAGGAATTAAAGAGTGAGCATGTCCTTAGTAGAGTTCCAACGAGAAGTGCTGAAGTAGAAGTTACCGAGGACCCATTAGACGAGACTGTAGCTATTACTCTGTGCTTTAATACCAAGATAAAAATAAGTGCTCACATGATATCAATGATGTGCTGAGTTGCTTTACTAAGCCTCAAAAGAATATTTTTATAATAATACTTACAATAAAAGTTTGTTACAGGAGAGAGAATAATAAATACAAGAGATACATGTGTTAGGGTCCTATGTACAACCAACAAACTGTATAGTAGGGCATTTAGTGAATAAACAATTATTATATTTACATGTAGTTAATCCTATCTTTCAGGCTTTAACAGTAAAATGTAAACATAACCAATCACAAGAGCCCGATCTAGAAGATGTGATATGGAGAGAAGAGGGTGAGGAAACCTAGACAAAAATGTCTATCATGGGGTTGGAAGTTGAACCAGAAAGAATTTGGAAACTAGAGTTGCTCTCCTCTTTCTTTTATTTTTTTTACTATTTTATATTGTGCCACTACAGAAGAAAGAGCAATCGGGTTTTAATTTGACTTGACCTCACTTAAACTAGATTTGGATGAAGCCATGTCTTTGCTTTGTGCAATAAAATACTCTCCCCTATCTAAAATAAAAGTTGAAAGATTTTAATTATTCAAAATAAGTGTCGTCTGTGATTTTTTATGTAAGTTTATAATTTTACTTCCAAAATTACCCTTTAATTTCTCTCACATCTTAATTTCACAAATTATATCTTCAAGACACTTCAACATACAATTAATAAAAATATATCAAATATTTTATTGACTTTCTTAATAAATATGCATCTCTCTAAAACAACTTTTTATTAAAGATAAAAGGGAGTATTCATGTTTATAGGTGAAGCCGTAATTACATTAGTGGAACATGCTGTATAAAATAGATCATTAAAGAGGTCCACAATTATTTCACGTTCTTCGTGACAATGTACAGACATAACTTCCCCTTCTTTTGTTGCAAACTGTCACTCCAACTTATCACCCTTATTTTTTTAGTAGTTGCCTTTTACAAGATTGGGCTACACTGAAAAATATGCATATGGCTTTTGCTCACACAAATTCTCAGCGGAACACAGCTTACGATGGCAGATATAACTGGGTGTCTAATAGCACAGAAGATACAAAAGAAGACCGAGTCGATCATTCTTCATTGCCCTTTTCTTCTCCTCCACTTTTCAAGAATCTCGAAAACCAGTATGCAGATGACTTTGGATGCCGAGAAAGCCCATTCTTATAGTCTATATAAATCAAACCAAATCGTTTGGTATAACCTTGGGCCCACTCAAAATTGTCCAGTAATGTCCAAACAAAATGTCCCCTTACATCCACTCCATCCCTGCCAATGCATATACATAACTTGAATTTCATATACATGCATTATTAAAAACTTTTCAAAGGAAGTTAATGCACGAAAAACATAGCCATTAATTGATCACTGCCCATGACAATTACAAAAGGAAATCACTTAATGCTCATACGAAGGGAGAGTCTGCGATGGTTCCAATTGTTAGGTATGGAACTTGCGTCACATATCAGAAGCGTGGACTCCAATATGGAGTTTATATCTGTGGGATTCCTGCCTTAGTAGCTTGCATTTAGGATAGGGCTGTTAAGGTTCGTACCAGAGTCCAAGAATTTAAGCATGTTAGTTTACAGATCATGCATCGTCATTACAGATGAAATAGCTTAATGAGCTATCCTACCAGCAGTAGCAATCTTTTTATGGGTGCAACTTTTATATACCAAAAATTGAGCAGTGAAATTGCTAAAAATGTGACCATCTTTCAAAGGAAGCATAATAACAACATAAGAAATTATGCTGCCAAAGTACCACACAGTGCTCGTCAAGTAACTTACTTGATTGCTTGAGCAACTGAAGTAAGGTAGCCTTTAAAGTAAACAACCCTCAACTTGTCATCCAAAATTTCATGAAGTGGAATATACCAAAAATTGAGCAGTGAAATTGCTAAAAATGTGACCATCTTTCAAAGGAAGCATAATAACAACATAAGAAATTATGCTGCCAAAGTACCACACAGTGCTCGTCAAGTAACTTACTTGATTGCTTGAGCAACTGAAGTAAGGTAGCCTTTAAAGTAAACAACCCTCAACTTGTCATCCAAAATTTCATGAAGTGGAATATCTATATCTTCATCATCCATCCCTGCCAAATAGATAAAAATCACATCCAAACTATGAATACCAGTATGGTGGTGTGAAAAGCTTTTGATATATCTGCAAACTAAAACTAAAGTGAATCAACCGCAAACTAGCCAATAATCTTTCCCCTTAACTATCATCCAGAATAGTAGCTTTCACATGCTACATAACAGCATAAGGTTCTGGTATATGTACACAACATCAACAGGCTGAAATCCGTTAACTTAAAAGATACAAATCTAGGCCAGCTTCCCAAAACCATCATTTTCTCTTCACTGTTCCACTCTAGTTTATACATGCTAGTACTATCTAAATTTGCAAGAATGGAAAGACCAAATAAAGACACTATATTTGCAAACAATTGCAATAGTACACGATATTAGGAAAATTATGGAAAATCCAATAAATAAATTTAGCTATGTACCGTTTTCAGTAACATAAATTGGTGGGTTATTGTACTTCCGGGAGACATAGTTGAGCACCTTCCGAAGCCCCCAAGGACAAACATAGAGCCACTCTGAAGCTGCCTGCATGCATGGCCATAGACATTTTCTCATCGGACTGAAAAAGTATTATAGCATATAACTTGCAAATCACATAGAAAGAGGGCCTACCTTCTCACCAATTGGCTCACCCCCTTCCCATTTAGCTGCTCAAAAGCATTTAGAGAATGAGAAATTTCAGAAGCGGAAGCATAGAGCAAGCTACAGATTATGAATACGTACTCAGTCTTTCCATAGCTTGTGTTTTATAGAAACAGCTGTCTTCAAGACTATCTGCAGCATGGGCAACAAACCTCGAAGTATAGTGATTGAGACCAATAAAATCGATTGAGTTTCTGAGCAAAATCTTCTCTTCCTGGGAAAATAATGGGAGTCGATCCCCTAGGATTTCACGCATGACTTCAGGGTAATCACCATGATATATTGGGTGCAAGTACCTACCTTAAAAACATAAGAGGTAAATGCCCAAGGCATAGACCAATTGGAAGAATCATATTACAAGTATTTACTCCTAAAATAAAGGATACTAGTTAACCATCAAGACAGCAATAGAACAAGATCAACTTCACAATGATAGTGATGATGTGTAAAATATTTTCTTGTCCTACACCGGCACGAAGCATGACTTTTTGTGTACAAGAGCCTAAAAAATCAGTAGAGATGGCAATGGGCCGAAGTGGGCCCAGCTTGGGTCTTCACTGTTGGGGCCCAGGGCCAACCCTGGCATGATTGGGCCTGAGGCAGCGGACCCGAGCCTGACCAGGCTAGAGGCAGCTCGAGTCCAACCTCGGCCCAACTGGGCTTGAGCTTTTTTTCTAGCTAAAGGTGCAAATCGATTTTGTTTTGTTTAGATGCCCAACCAGGCCTAGAAAACTGGGCTTGAGGCCCGTTGACTTCTGCCGACCCTAGAAATCAGCCTCATGTTTGCCTAGTTACTAGAAGCTCAAAAAGGTAAAGCCTTCCAAAATGCAGCGTGTTCTCGTCAATTTGACATAAAGGGAGGTAAGGCAAGAATTACGTTTGTTCAGTGACATCAGTGTGACTGCCAGTAGAATGTAATGCTAGTTTTTGCTGTGGAGTTGCCAAAGAGACGATTTTGTGGATGTAATTCAAACTATGATCTCATAGCTAGCCATCTTACTATGGGAATTTTCTTTTTATATAGGTCACCCAAACAGTCAACTAACCAGCGTTTGTGTCCATCAGATGACATTTAGCCACCAATGTGTCCATCAAATGACATTTAGCCACCAATAGCAAATTGATTAAATAAGGAAAACGATTATCCATAAGAAAGGGTGTAAGAACTACCATCCAAGCTGAAATTCAAGGCGCCTTGCAGCAGCAGCTCTATCTTCGACTTTACTTGTATTAGGCTCTGCCCATTCACAGTCTACCGAAATGCCTATTTGCCCCCCTTGCTTATCCTGAATAAGATATCAACAACATCATCAAAACGAGATGCCATCCTTTGACAGATCAAAAGTTGGAATGCAATACTTGGACTCAGTTTCAACTGCTAGGCATTAATAGTCATGAAAAACACAAACACCGTCTATGACACGTTTACAATCTAAAATTTGTTTCCACTGTAAGATCTCATCTGAAGGAACTAAATGACTTCAGTATAGGTAATGCATCAATGAATCAAACATCTTCCTTCTGTTTGAAAAGAAAACTAAGAAGCTTAAAGCTCGAGTTTTGCAAAATTGAAATCCAGGATGACGTGTCAAATGGTCATACAATCTGTGTAAAATAAATTCTATGTTGAAATATTAAGCATTTGTGAAACTAGAAAGAGACAAAAAGAGAACCAGATAATAATAGGACCATCCTACAACAAAGGATACGAGCTTAAGCAATTATTACAAAACAATTAGAAGAATGTTAGGACCAATGTCGAGGGTATTTCAGGAAGGGGAGAGAATAGCAGAAACATAAATAAGCCTAGGATATGAAGTATACTCGAGAAGAAAGAAAGACGGGGGAGGGGGGGCCGCGCAGAGAGAGTGAGTGAGTTAGTTAGTTAGTTAGGGGCTGAATGGGCACAAGGGCTGGGTCGTAACAGAATGGCCTCAGTAGGTAGTTTTGAGGAAAGAGGAGGAGAGGAAAGAGGCATTGAGGAGAAAGAAGATAGATATTGTAAACAGAAAGAATTTCCTTCCTTTTGAGGAGCAATTCAGCTCTGGGAGGAGTGTCCTAGCAGTATAGTACCTTTCTTTTTTTTTGGTACAGAGCAGTATAGTACCTTTCATATATTCAATAATATACACTATCTCTAGTTTATAAGGCCAGAGTTCGATCATTGGTCCGACCCGCTGAATATAGGAAGGGAGAATCAGTTTTCTTTTGGGGAACTAAGAATTTAGAAAGATCAACAACCTTGATGCCACCAAAGATGTTCGATAGGGTAGATTTGCTCGAATCTCGTATGGCAAATCTAGAGGCTGGAGTCGAGGATATTCAATTGTCTATGAGAATGGCAATGGGGTAAGTGCAGCGAGTTTTGATGCTGGAAATGAGCAAGATGATGGGTAAAGAGACCAGAAAAGGGACAGGGGAGTGATAACTCAGGAAGGGGGCAAACTATGGCTGGTTAAAGGAATAATCAACCCCCTCAACAATCCACTCCGATGGAGCATTCCTCTGATGCTATGGAGGAATATAGGATGTCGGTACGTAAGGTTGAACTGCCCATGTTTGATGGGTCTGACTTTTAGGACATTGAGTTAAGGATCGAGAAATCGGACGATGAACAAGAAAATCAAAATCTGGTGGAATTAAATTTCCCTTGTTCTTGTTGGAGTACTTCGAGCAACCTATCTTGACTGATAACTCAACTCATCAAAGGGAAGCTGAAACCTTAGACCTCGTTAAAGAGAGCTCCAATCTTTTGATAAAAATTCAGGCATATCCTTTTTATTCCTTCCCTTCACCTATAAA
>JAOTAX010000194.1:98683-134143 GCA_025629825.1 Erythroxylum guanchezii | reverse complement strand
TCAAACTAAAACCTCAAAATAATTTAAACATGCCTCAAAATAATTTAAACATGCTTAATGCGAATCGGGGCCCAACACCCATCCCACTTTTGATGTTGTCATTGAGGCCCATTGGGATCCCACCGAGGAGTCCCTCCATAAGAATCTTGCTAACTTGGCGACCCACCTCCAACACTGGAATGTTTCGGATTTTAGAAACATTTTCTATAGGAATAAATGTCTTCTGGCTAGATTACAGGGTATCCGAAACGCCCTGACTCGTGACTCTCGTGTGGACTTGCTAGATCTTGAGGACCACTTAAGTGGGGAGCTTTTGCAGGTGTTAAGTGAAGAGGAAATTTTTTGGCATCAGAAGGCCCGCTATGACTGGCTCTCGTAGGGTGATCGTAATACTAAATACTACCATACGCTGACGAAGTCCAAAACACAGAAACTGCGGATAGTTCGTCTCCAGGACACCCAGGGCAATGTGGTCACTGACCCTGCTCACTTACACCTCTTAGCCAGAGAGTATTTTACTCATCTCTATACCCACGCTTCTGGGGCTCGACCCGATTTCCTGATTTCGGGTACGTTCCCTGATCTTTCCCCGGACAGTATGCAGGATCTGTCCCGGCCTC
Organism: Erythroxylum guanchezii; assembly: GCA_025629825.1. NCBI lineage: Eukaryota > Viridiplantae > Streptophyta > Magnoliopsida > Malpighiales > Erythroxylaceae > Erythroxylum > Erythroxylum guanchezii. The sequence goes on along the minus strand of JAOTAX010000194.1, from coordinate 133,523 downwards.
TTCACCCCCTGGAGGTTAAAAATGCCCTTTTTGACACGAACCCTAATACGGCTCCTAGGATCGATGGTTACAACGTTCTTTTCTATCAAAAGCAATGGAGCCAGATTGGCCCCCAAGTGATTGCAACTCTTCGGGAGGTGTTTAGCAGGGACAAATGGGAACCGGAGCTTAATCAGACCATTCTGGTCCTGATCCCCAAAATTCCCTCCCCGTCTTCTATTTCGCAATTCCGTCCGATCAGCTTGTGCAACTTGTCTTATAAAATTCTCTCCAAAGTCATCGTTAATCGTCTTAAGCCTCACCTTGATTCTCTCGTGCAGGAAAACCAATGTAGTTTCATCCCGGGTCGCCACATCACGGACAATATTATCCTCGCCCAGGAAGCCATCCACTCGATGAGAAAAAGACAGGCAGGATGGGGTACTTTGCGATCAAAGAGGATCTGGAAAAAGCCTATGATCGTCTACATTGGGACTTTATTCAGGATACTTTGTCCGCTATTGCCCTTCCAGCTCCGCTTATCCGGGTCATTATGTGTTGTGTTTCAACAGTCTCCATGCAAGTGGCTTGGCAAGGGACCCTATTGGACCCCTTCACCCCTTCTTGTGGGCTCCGTCAGGGCGATCCGCTTTCTCCGTATCTGTTTGTCCTTTGTCTGGAACGGCTGGGACATCTCATCGTTCAGGAGGTCAATAATGGCCAATGGCATCCTCTGAAATTAAGTCCTACCGGTCCTCCACTCTCTCACCTTTTCTTTGCGGATGATCTGGTTCTCTTTGCCGAAGCAACTGACTCCCAGGCTACCATCGTTGCCCGTACTCTTGAGGTTTTCTACACAATTTCCGGGCAGAAGGTTAACCGTAGCAAAATGAAGATCTTCTTCTCTACGAACGTCCTGCCTACCACGGCGCGACGTCTTAGCCACACTCTAGCCATTTCCCCCACCCACAACTTGGGTAAATACCTAGGTGTGCCCTTATTGCACGAGCATTCCACGCGTCAAACGTATCAGCGTTCCACGCGTCAAACGTATTAATACCTTCTTGACCAAGCTCAACAGAAATTAGCCGGCTGGAGGGCCAAGCACTTGTCTTTAGCAGGGCGGGTTACTCTCACCTAGTCTGTGATCTCGGCCCTTCTCATTTTTACGATGCAGGCTGTCCGGCTTCCCCAAGGCTTCTGTGATGATCTGGAACGCCTTATGCGTACTTTTATTTGGGGGTCCAATCCTGACCAGCGGAAACTGTCCCTTGTGAATTGGGACGCGGTGTATAAGCCTAAAAACGCCGGGGGACTAGGCCTTAAAAAGATTCAAGTGTTGAACGATGCGCTGCTTACGAAGTTGGGTTGGGCCTTGATTACCAACACGGATGCTCTCTAGATCCGTATTCTACGGGCTAAGTATCGCCTGGCTCCGTATCATATTCCCCCGACGATCGACCGCCCCGTGGCTTCTACCCTCTAGAAAGGTATTGCTGCGACCTGGACTAGAGTCTGCGAGGGTGTCTCCTGGCGACTGGGTAATGAGCGTCATATCTCTTTCTGGCTGGATCAATGGGTGCCTGCTTGGGGTCCGCTTCAAGCTCTTGCCACCTCTCCTATACCGGAGGAGATTCTTCATAAAAAAGTGGTGGCTTTTTAGACCGAGGATGGTCAGTGGCAGTGGAATCTTTTCCAGCATTACCTCCCAGAGGATGTGTGTCTGCAAATTGCCACTCTATCCCTTCATGACGAGGACAATTCGACGGACACCATTCGTTGGGCTTATACTGCCAATGGGAGGTTCTCAGTCGATTCGGCCTATGAATTCATCGACGGCCAGGGCCCAGATCGACAGGCGCCTCTCTGGGAGGCCATCTGGAAATGGGCTGGACCACACCGCATCCGTTCCTTCCTTTGGCTCATGACCAAGAACAAGCTCCTGACCTACCAACAACGCGTGATGCGCCATATCGCCGAGGATAGCAGTTGCCCGTTTTGTGGCCAGGAGGAGACTACCATTCATGTCATGCGTGATTGCTCGCGAGTGACCGCTTTCTAGAACCATTTCCCCCGCCAAGGGCTCCATCCGGAGTTTTTCCACTACGACCTAGAGACGTGGGTCCAGGCCAATCTAAGGCCCCCCTCCCAGCCCCAGCCTGCAGACTGGCCTATGTTTTTCGGAGTCGCTTGTTGGATGCTCTGAACTTGACACAATAAGAGTCTTTTTGAAGCTGGGTTTGAGTGGCCAGCTCATGGTCTACATGCAGTAACGACGTATGTCGGCTGGATTGAGCAGGCACGGGTTGTCGAACAACGCGTCTCCCCTCCGTCAACCCTTCCGCGGGGTAGGTTGGTGGGCTGGTCCAAACCGCCGACAGGCTGGTTTAAGCTCAACACCGACGGCGCTGTTCCGCCTGGTTCCTCATTTGCATCCGTGGGAGGCTTATTTCGTGATTGGACCGGCAACTGGCGTGGCGGCTTTTTACATCACATTGGACAGGCCTCTCCTCTCACAGCTGAACTTTGGGGCGTCCACTTAGGCCTTACCATGGCATGGTTGATGGGACTCCGCCGTCGCATCCTTGAAGTGGACTCCTTGGAGGTTATCAATCTGCTTTCTTCCTCCTATTCTGGGTCTAACTGCCATAATTTTTTGTTGATAGGAACCCGAGAACTTCTTCACCGAGATTGGGAGGTCCACATGTAGAACGTTCACCGCGAAGGAAATCATTGCGCGGACACTTTGGCGCACCTAGCGGCTTTGGCAGATCCTAGCATCCAGTTTCTTCCAGTGCCTCCTTTACCAGTCTTGTCTGGACTCCACCGAGACCAACTAGGCCTGTTGTACCCCCGAGCAGCGCATTAGCCGCTTGCTTGTGTTTTATTTAGTTTTTCCTAGTTTGTTTTTCCATAGTAATCAAAAAAAAAATTATCTAAGGTATATCCCAGAAAAGTTAATATAACAAGTATCATGATTTTGTAAGGAGTATAAATCTCTCGTTACCTCAAAATGTGCTTAAATAGCAGGATGATTATTAGGAAGGTTGTCAATCATGATATTTTTCTATAGTAGTGATTTGCGTGTAGTATCTGGTCTTAAGGAGACAGTATCAGGAGTAACAACTTTTGGCTGAATCAGTTAATTTATAGGAGAAGATCCCATAGATTCAATATCTTCAACTATCTTGATATTATTGAGCATCTTATAAAGTTTTTTCTCGGAATAAATATAGTGGTTTATCTTTGCTTGCCATATATGGCAAAAAGAGAGAACTAATTCAGCAACTTCTTTAGGTATTCAACTGAAATTTGCAATATCTAAGAGATCTTTAATTTGTGCTTGACAGATATCAATATATTCAGACATTTGGTCTAACAATTCAAATACTGCTTCTCTGGGGTTGACTATCTAGAGTTAAGAAATCCACAAGAATATTATTGTTAGATTTGATAATTTCAATATCAAAGTTATATTCTGCTAATAAAATTTTCCATTTTATATATCTTTTATGCTCAGGTTTAGAAGGCAAATTATTCTGTATAAATGCTTTTACTTGAGTATTATCAGTTCTTAACAAAAATCTTTTTGGTAATAAAAAATAATGAAAATTTTGACAACTTTTTACTACCGCAAGCAATTTTTTTTTCTTTTATATGGTAATTTTGTTGAGTATTTGTAAATGTTCCTAAACTATACTTGCAAAGAGACCCACTCACTTTAATATTAGAATCATAATCTGTCTTTTTTAATACTCCACTTCATATATAGTCTGAAGCACAAGTCTTGAGAATTAATTCATCATTATCAGAGGGTAGGGAAAGTTTTAGTAAAGTAGTGTACAAAATATTAATTTTATTTACCTGTTCAATTAGTTGACGTGAGAATTCAAATCTTTGATTTTTCTTTAAAGGTGTTTGAAAGGGTTTCCTAATTTTAGCTAAGTTCTGGATAAAATCATAGGCATAGTTTAATACATCCAAAAAACTTTGAACTTGCCTTTTATCTAATAACTTATCAAGAAATTGTGAAAATTTTTCAACGATATGAGGTTGAAATTTTACACCCTTACCATCTATTTCCATTCTAAGAAATTCTACTTATGCTTGACATATCTTTCCTTTCTTTTGAAAAAGAGCTAAACCATGTTGTTCACATAAATATGCAAATTTATTGGGATTTATAACATATCGATCAATGTTAGGACTAAGAGACATATTTTGTAAAAATTTAATTAAGTAAAAATTATTATCTTTTTTATAAATTAAAAAAGAATTCATTAAAATCCATGAAACGCATCAAAAAGGGAAAGTATAGTGAGAGTCAGAAAAACTAAGATATAACAACATAGTTGATTTCAAAGAAAAGCTAGAACAAGAGGTTCCACCTTCTTCTAATGTGGGAGCTTAGTTGATCAGTCACTTGATGAGCTACCAAAGTTTCCTTAATCCAGTAATGCAAATTATGAATAATAATGTACTTGTCAATTCTCTTCTGCTAATGAATTCTTTGACTTCTTTCCCTCCAGATAATATGAACAACATAAATGAGGCTAAAACTTAAACAAATTATGTCATTTCCCATAAAAAGATATTTTGCTACAACCCATTTAAGAATGTTGTTCTAGTAAGATTCAAAGCAATATCAGTTTAGGGTTTGCTTAATGCTAGCCCAAATGGAGGTTGGGAATTCACTTTTGATGTATAAATGGATTATACTTCCTTCTTCAATAGTTCAGAATTCATAAAGAGTATTAATAGAGCCACGAATCTTGTCTTTTGTCTTTAGTCTACCTCTAGCTGCTAGTCAAGTTGTGAAAGAGGTTTTGGGCTTCAAGGATGCTTTCCATAATATATTGAACCATGATATATCTGGCATAGAAGGTTTGAGAGCTTTAGCATATGAGGAATTTGAGAAAACCCCATTGGAACTTAAATTCCAAATATGTTTATCTATGGTAGAGGAATCAGGTTGATAGTTTGGTAGATAAATCTAAAGCCTTTCAAATCCTTTACCTTGAAAATGCTAGAAGTTTTGTTCAATGATGCTATGAACTCGAGCATATGATGGAATTCTTGTGGACAAGGCAGAAATATCATTTCTGAGGTGAAGAGAGCTAGAGGAGGTCCAATTATCAAACCATAACCAAGTGTCATTTTTATTTCCCATATGGATATTAATGAAGAGGTACACCAGATGTCTTTTTCTTAAGATTTGAATGAAGAATAAGGAACGCTCTTTCCTCTCCATGATCTACCATATATAAATCTCTTTGAGATAAAACTCATTGATCTATTTACTTCAAAGGGATTCTTTGTCCTTAAATAGTCTCTAGATCGTCTTTGCAATCTATATTATCTAAAATTTTGAAATAAAGGTTAGACCAAGACTCCTTTCCTTTTTTGACCAACAAATTTGTTCCCATTTAACCTCTGCATCCTATACTTTCTAGACCAGAGAAAGTTTTTGATACATTTCTCCACCTCATTACTGACTCTTTTAGGAAAGAGAAGATGGGAACTCCAATGTATGTGTTGATTATTAAACACTAGGATGATTAACTGCACTCTCCCAGCTTAGGAAAGAGCTCTATTTTGCCAAAAGTTTATGAACTTTTGGTATTTCTTAAGTAACTTCAAGTAGTCTTGATACTTTAACCTATTAGCAAAGATAGGAACCCCCTAAATAAATGAAAGGCAAACTATGCAGACTTAGCCCAAAGATAGATTGAAGACTTTAAGAATTGTGAGTATCTGAAAAGAAATAAATGTTGCTCTTATTTGAGTTATTACTGAGGCCAGAAAGGCTGCTGAAAATCAAAAGCGAGTGATGAAGAATCGAGATGGATTCATAATAGGCTCCAAATAATAATAGTAGATCATCTACAAAACATTATTGAGTAAGAGACAATTTTTTGCATTTATGATGAAATAAGAAGTTTGGATTCCTAGAAATGTTATGATTGATAATTCTATTAAGAACTTCCATAACTATGGCAAATAGGTAGGGAGAAATGGTGTCCTCCTCCTTGATTCCATTACAGCCTTGAAATTTTCTAATGGGGAACCATTGATCAATATGGAAAAAGATAAGGGTAGCCATGCATGTGTGAATCCATTTGATGAATAGACTAGGGAAGCCAAACCACTCTAAAAAAGTTAGAATGAAATCCCAACGTAATATGTCAAAAGCTTTAGAAAAATTAATCTTGATAACACAACTTTGATATTTTTCCATAAGTATATTCTCTCATCAATTCTTGAACAAAAATTATGTTATCAAAAATGGTTCTACCTTGTATGAAAGCTCTTTGAGAACAATGAATGAAGTGTACTAGTGTTTCTTTAAGTCTACTGGCTAGTAACTTGGCTATGACTTTGTACACAATGTTGCAGCATAAGATAAATCGATAATCGCTGAGACAATTGGCATTAAGATGTTTGGGGATCAAAAAAAATAAGTGGTAATTAATTCCATTAAGATTTTCCCAAAGTTAAGAAATTTCAGCGCTGTATTCACTAAAAGTCTAACAATAATATGGTATGTTTTTTTGAAAAAAAATGAGCATTAAAGCCATCTGACCCTGGAATTTTTAGGAGACTAAGACCAAATAATATAGACTTGATTTCCTGAGTGGAAGCAAGAAGTAACAACTTGTTTAAAATCACCTGTGGTAGAGGATTAAGGGGGCCTATAATACTTTCAAGTTCTGCCGGGTTAGAAGAATCATGGGAGTTTGGAACTCCTAGGAGATTTTTAAAGTAATTGAAGATTATTCTCCTTAGATTATCTCTATTTGTAATCATGTTCCAATTAGGATCTTGAAGACAAGTTATTTTGTTTACATTTCTCCTTGCCAAGACTAAATTGTGGAAAAAAAATGGTATTAAAGTCCCCTTCCCTAAGCCACACTTTTCTTTCATTTTTCATCAGCAAGGTATTATGATCTCGAAGAGCCTTAGTATACTTCGTAAGCTTACAATTCTCAGCATTCCTTAATTCACCATTATTAGGATGAAGATAAGATATTTTTTGAGCACTTCTCAATTCAATTTTAGCCTCCAATAGTTTAGTATAAGTACTAGAATATCTAAATTTGAGGAAAAACATTTAAGCTTACCTCTGAGAAGTTGAAGCTTCCTCATTAGCTAGTATGCTTTATAAATTATTACTCTAAGGCTCCAAACTTCTTGTATAAGATCTATAACGCCATCCTTAGTAATGAGGAAGTTGATACATCTAAATGGAGATTTAATAAGAGATAGAGAATTGAAGTTCAGCTCCTTCGTACTTGAGTGATCAGAGTATAGGATAGGGCCAAAGAGTGCAAAAAAATTTGGAAATTTACTCATCCATAGATGATTTACAAGGATTTTGTCTAGCTACTTTCTAATAAGGTAACTTCCTGCTTGCTTTTAACTCTATGTATATAAATTTACAACAGATCTCAAATTTGTCAATTCGAGTCTGGAAATAGCATTTCCCAGCTCCTTTCCAGTATTGAAGATATTAATTCTATCCTCCTAAGCTTCAGATGGATGTAGAATACAATTTAGATCCTTAGCTAATAACCAAGGTCTAGTTAGTGAAGAGTGAATAAAGCATAAGTCTTCCCAGATTTTGACTATTTGGAACTGATGCATATATAATAGTGATTACAATTTCAGAACCTATCTTAATTAGCTTGCAGATGAGGTGGATGTACTGATCAGATGAGCTTATATTAGAAACCTGAATTTTGAGCAGATTGTAAGCATAAATAATGCTACCATTGTAGTGAGAATGATGGTTGGAGCCAAAGTTTTAATGTTTCCCCAAAACTTGCATTGCCTCATTTAGCTTAAGAACTTTAATTCTAGTTTTTGCAAACTTACTAGAATTGTTTTTTTCTCCTATAAAAATTCCCTAACTACTTGTCCCTTATAAGGCTCATTGAGGCCTTTGATGTTCTAAAAAAACATGAGTTAATTAGTTAAAGTTAGCAGCCCATTTGGGCTTTCTTCTTTTCCTTCCAGATTTCCTGGTAGATATATGGATAAATTTAGCATTTAACTCCATATTCTCATTAGTTTGTTTGTGGTGAGGGTTTCCTCTTCCTGTTCTTCATCTATAAATTTAATAGCTATCCCCTCCTTGCTTAAATCAGTATTAATTGGCTCAATTGTTTTAGGGATGTCATTTTGAGTGTTTAAGCTAACTCCAGCATCTTTAGGTAGTTTATGATTTGGCTTTTGAAAAATTGATAGGAGGAATGATATCTGTGTTGTGTGTTTCTTCATTAACTCCTATAAGTTCCATATAACTCTCTGAGGAGAATAACTTCCCTTGAGGCTTCCATTCTTGTTTCCCCAACATAGGTTTCCAATTATATGAAAGCAGGCCCTCAGTTTTTACAAGTTCATTAGCTATACTAAGCTTCATAATCAGTAAGACATCTGGTAAGGTTTTCTTGGATCAACTTCTCACAAATGTTAGCATAACTGATCTTTTCAAGCATGGAGGAAACAGAATCAAATGCCACAAGTTTGCTAATTATGCTTTCTAAGAAACTCAGGCCATTTAAAGTCTAGTACTCCAAAGGTGTGATACGAAAATTAGTCCAGATTGAAATGGAGTGTATGTTATTCTTATCGAATTCCAAACCTGTTAGAACATAGAATTAAATCCTTTATTCTTTTATCATTCTTTTTGTATGTACACGTGTATGGCTAATCTACTCTCTCTCTCTCTGTCATATAACAAATTCTATTACTATAACTAATATAAATGCAAAGCCTGAGCACACAACTCAATGTGCCAATTATTCCATTCACTACATAGCATTTCTTTCTTGGTTTCAAAACATTTTATTCTCTAATAGCTTCCTATTCAATAGTTTCTTCTACATCTTCTGCTGCCTCTATCTCGACTACCCGCACCTCCAAAACATACACTTTTCTTAATTACTTCAGCCAAACAACTCCTATCAAGTTGGATGGAGGAAACTATCTTGTGTGGGAATCTGTTGTCTTACCACTAATCAAAGGAAATTTTCTTGAGCACATATCAATTACTCCGGTTCGATGCCCTCTCGGTTCGTCTCTAAAGGAGCATAAATGACTCTAAATTCAACCTTCGAAGAATGGTATGCTGTAAATCGACTTCTAGTTGGCTGGCTACGTAATACAATGACCCAAGAAGTGGGAACTCAATTGCTTCACTGCCACACAGCTTGTGATCTTTGGGTTGGTTCTCGTAATCTCACCTGTGTGTCAATGAAATCACATATTATGGTGCTCAAGTTGGAGCTTCATCAAACATGTAAAAACTCAATGAAGATGGATGAGTACATTAGCAAAATGAAAAAAATCGCAGATCAGCTACTGTTGGCCGGAGCCCCCTATTCCAACGGATGACCTCATTCTTCATACACTAAATGGTCTTGATTCAAACTATATTGCTATTGTAGTAAAGTTGGTTGATCAACCTAATCTTACATGTATTGAAGCACAATCTGCCCTCCTTGCCTTCGAAAGTCGTTTGGAGCAACTTAACCATTTCTTGACTCTATCTATTCAACCCACTGAAAATGTTGCTCAACGTGATGACAATGATAATCAATCCTTAAATACAAATCAAAATAACGCCAAGCAAAGTTCCTAGACAGGATCACATGGTAGTTCTCAAGAACACCGAGGCCGTGGAAATTGAGGTGGCTTCAACAATGGAAATCGACCATACTATCACTTGTATGAGAAACCAGGACATGTAGTAGCAAACCACTACCACTGTTTTAATAGAAATTTCCAACCTCCATCTAACTTTGGACGTGGTTTTGGGAACTATTCTGCCCCACAAGCCTTCTATGCTAACTGATTAGAAGGGCACTATGCTCATCCACAAAAAATCTCTGATCCATCATGGTATATAGATAGTGGGGCAAACTATCATGTGACTCCATATGCTGATCAATTAGAGAATATCAATCATGTAGTTAACACTCATCTCTATACTTACACTGGAGAACCAACTTGTGTAGTTAGAATAGGTTCAACCTCTCTATCTATATCTAACTCCAGACTCCATCTTAAAGATGTATTGAGAGTACTCTCTGCAACTAAAAATCTTATGTGTTAATAAAATCACTAAAGATAATCCAGTAGATGTTCATTTTACTAATGATAATTATGTTGTGAAGGATAAAAAGACAGATTGCCCTCTGGTGCGCGGGATATCAAACTAAGGAATGTATCAAACGTCTGAATGTGCTCTAGTGGCTCTAGTTCATATGGCGTCACTTACACAAAAAGAAAAAGGATTCCTAAAATGGCATTACAAGCTAGGACATCCCGTTGATAAAGTTCTAAAGCAAATATTGAATAAGTGCAATGTGAACATTCAATATCTGAATTTTGTTTGTGAAGCATGTCAATATGGCAAATCAAAATAGTTACCATTTTTCAAATCTATGTCTCATACTTCTTTTCCTTTAGAGTTAGTTCATACGGACCTTTGGGGACCCTTACCAATTCAATCAGTAAGTGGTCATCATTTCTATATTCATTTTGTCGATGATTACAGTGGATACACCTAGATATATCCAATGAAACAAAAAGGTGAAGTTGTGAATGCATTTAACTTGTTTCAGGCACAAGATGAAAATCATTTTAACACAAAAATCAAAACCATACAATGTGATAATGGGACTGAATACAGACCTTTTGTGAATATCACACGAGCAGCAGGAATTGGAATGAGGTTTACTTGTCCTTATTCCTCTGCATAAAATGGGAGAGCAAAATGTAAACATCGACATCTTATTGAGATGGGGTTGACACTATTAGCTTAAGCTTAACTACCTCTCACATATTGGGTAGATTCCTTTCAAATAGTCGCATACCTCATTAACTGGCTACCAACGTCTACACTTGAAGGATCAACTCCTCTGTTTCATCTTTATGGAGTAGAACCTGATTACAAAATGTTACAGCCTTTTGGATGTACATGCTATCCCTGTCTAAAACCATATAATGAGCATACGTTCCAATTCCATAGTCAGAAGTGTGTTTATCTTAGACCTGCGTCTCAACACAAGGGATTTAAGTGTCTCAGCTCTTCAGGAAAAACATACATCTCACGTCATGTCTTGTTTGATGCTTCGCTTTTCTCTTGTACTGCATGTTTTCTAAATTGACGAGTGACATCTACTGAGAATGAGTAAATTATTCCTTTGATCATTACTCCAAATAAAGAAATCACTCGTAACTTCGAGAGCAACAACATTGCAGAATCTCTAAACTCCAATAAAGAACAAGTTAGCTCAACGGATAAATCTCCAACGGCTATAATCTCCTCACATAAGCCTTATTCACCGAGTCACGAGTCTTCCTCAACAGATGGATCGAGCTCTAGTGGGTAGAGAAGAAGTGAACAGGAAATGAGGCAGGTCCAAACAAGAACACACCCAATGAATACATGAGCAAAAGATGGTCTATACAAATCCAAACATCCATTTGTTGGGTTGCTTCACTCAGAAAAATCTCATCTCCCTTTGTTCAATTTTCTTTCTTAACTCTCACACCCTTCATTTTTAGTTTTCACAACCTCATACCTTCATTATCTGTTAGTTCAGCTGATGCCCTCAACTTCTAAATGCCCCAAGCTACTCTCAAATCACAACGTACAACACATTTTAGATAATTCATCTCTTTGTTACTCTCTGGGTTAGTTTTCTAGTTTGTGGGTTTGGTTTGGTTTATAGTTTTTTACCCTTAGTTTTGAAAGGTGGGATTTTTGCATGTAGATGACACGATGAATCTTTTTTCTTAATTAATAGATCTATAGATGATTTATGGTCTAGTGATCTAGCCTTCAAATTGTTTATAAATGTGGTTAGAGAATTCGTTTGTTGAGATTTTAGTTTCAATACATGAAAACTTTTGGATCTTGAGACCTAGGTTTTGCCAGGTTTATCATTCTTAAATGTAGTGGATTCTTTTTATTTCTTTATAAGTATTATCTTTACCTTTCTTTTTCCTATTTTGGATCATAACCTTCAATGGTAATGTATACCAAATTACAAACTAAGTTAATGAAACTAGAGACCTTTGCACTAATCAAATAAACATTTATGATGACTTTTAAGAAGTGTAATTTTTAGGGCTAGATTTTCCATGTGTTTTAGTTTTGAAGAAACTTTTTTTCTATTTAAATTATCTTCTCTTTTGTAAGATTGAAAATGTTTTTAACTCTTATCTTTCCCAATTAATTCTGAATTACTGGTTTTTTGGTCACTATTTTAGGCTATACTTACACATAAAAATGGTGAAATTTTATTGCATTAGAACTGGTTATTTATTATCAATGAAGCTATTGTTCTTTGCTTATTGCTTTTTTTTAAAATTGATTTCACAAGTTTATAGGGTATATCAATTGAAAAAAAGCTGCTTTTTTCATTGAATAGTTGATGTTCAATTTGAGGAGCCTTCCTGAATTTGCATAGTTAATTGAAAGACAAAGTGCCCTAATTGCTATGATAGTGACCTTCTTAAGTCCTTGGTGTGGTTTGCCTTTGTTCACTATTGACATTTCTATTGAGGCTTTTTTCCTTCTAGACCTGTAGTTGAGAATTATTGATTAATTATTTCCTACTTTTCCTCTCTCTATGGTTTTATGACATCTACCATCTGTTCAGAATGAATTCCCTAGATGTGATTTTCTTTATACAATAGTGATCAATCAAAGTTATTAAGTAACTTCTCATCTTGGAGGAGCTTAATGCTAGGAGGTGAAACATATCGGTGGATGTTTTGAGAGGTGCTAATAGGAATTTATGATTTTGTTATAGGAATTCATGATATAAAAAATTTCTTAGAATAGATCAAACACATGTAATGTATTATTTTGGAAATGGAAATGAACCCATTCTTTATTCTTGCTATAGGAAGCTTGGTAGTTTCTGATTTAAGTTTCGTGCCTTTTGAAGTTGGAACAATATCATTAACTTGGAGAAAAAACTTGTATTTTTCACAAAGTATTATCCATTTCATGATTTTTTTACCTTTTCCTCCTGAGAGATGACGTTATGATCTAAATGATAGCAATGATGATATAGTGGAATTGGTGTTTCACAGACTTTATTTTGTGGTTCAAAGGTTGTGTTTTGGGTAGTTAATCTTACTTCTCCAACTTAAGTGGCACTATGGCAAGTGATGTAAAATAACTTTTCCTAATTTGTATATTATGGTCTAAAATTCATATGTAGTACCTTACTCATCTCAAAGAATATTTTCATAAGAAAAAAATTTCCAAAATCCCAAAATGATAAAACTATGTAAAAAACTAAAAAAAAAAGAGATGTATTTGAGTGAGACAACCCTTTCAGCTCAAAATTAATTATTGTTCTTTAGAGATGAATAAGTGAGCTTTCTTGTTTCTTACTTGGAAAGTCAAACATTGATACACTTGTGGAATGGATCTCAACTTGGAAAACTTCGGAAAATTCCTTGAATAAAGATTGGCAAAATAACTCAATCAATTGCAAATCACTTAAATGACTACCACAAGCATTTCCATCTACATTAGACAACTGGGTTTCTCCTAGCAAATGCTTGATGTTTCTAAAACTTCGATTCCTGATTCCACATGGTGATTTGATTAACTCAAGTAGCAACTAGCTGTTAACAAATGACTTTTACATGTTTCGCAGAACATGCAAGGCAATAGAGTAATATAGAAGTATGTTCATTAAGTTCATGAACGACATCATATGGCTAGGGATTTTGAATGGCTATCAATATTAGATAGAGATAACTCGTCCAAAAGTATACGGGCCAAGTTGTATAAGGGATAATCAATATGCAAGGTGATTAATCACAAATGAAAAATACAAAGAAGCACACCAACCTAAACTCCAGTCAAACCTTCAATTCGAGAAGCTTTGATGGAGAAAGATGAGGAAAGAAAGCGAATAACCTCCTCAAGTGCCCTGAGGTACTACTGTGGATCCATCTTGTGATTTCAAAGATTGACAATTAGATACATAACAAGCTACAGATCAATAAGCATGCATCACAAGTTATGAAAAAAGTACCTTAAATATATTTTGAAATTGAAGTCAACTATCCTCCCATTTTAAATAGTGAAATTCATAAAAACAAACTAAACCATAATCTTAGAAGTACAAATGTTCACCTAAGATTCCCAACACAAAGAAACTTTGAAAAGACAAGATCTTTTCCAAGGTTGGCTTAATTTTATGTTTGCACTTAATTAAAGGTCATCTACACTACCATGTTATTCATTTTTACAAAGGGATCCTTGCTTAAATTCATTTTCTCCCGGGAAGATCCTGAATTGCATGTAAAATGTTCCTGATTGAACTGCCAAGCAATCACATTGTGTTCCATTTTAGGATACAAAAAGGTTAGAAAACTGAAACTAACGTTACTTTAAAGATGTTACATTTACGAGCAGTAATTGACCTCGATTTCATTGAAACAGACATGAGAAGGTAGCAAAATCAAATTCCAAACGAGCCATTAGCAACATAGACCAAGTACCTAACCAAATCAAGGATAGTTAACTTCTCCACCTCATTCGGTCTTATACAGATCAAAAGGGGCATTCTTTATATCGAAATTTAGGTTCTTAAGAGAACTTCTTATCCCTATTATGTACATTAGATGATGTTGTAGAATAATAAATTAACATATATGGTCCCTCCTTATTCCTCTCAATCAATGCCTCTTTCTCACTAACAATGCTCTTATGTGAACTAAAATATCAATAAATGAATTCAGCAACCACATCTATAAAAGAAATTGAAGGCTAGATCAACAGACTGGAAAGCATCTTTAGATCTATCCATTAAGAAAAAAGATTCATCATGTCATCTATATGCAAAAATCCAACCTTTCAAAACCATGAGTAAAAAATTGTAAACCAAACCAAACTTAAAGAGTACTAGAAAACTAACCCAGAGAGTAATGAAGAGATGAATTATCCAAAATGGCCTATGCGTTGCAATTTGAGAGTAGCTTAGGGCGTCCGGGGGCTAAGGGCATTGATCAAACTAACAGATAATAAAGGGATAAAGCTACAAAAACTAAAAACGAAGGTGGTGTAAGTTGGGAGAGCAAACTGAACGAAAGAGGGTGAGACTTTACAGTCGGGTGTCATAAATAGATTTAGGTCATTTTACAGAAATGACGTCATTTAATTTTGTGATTAAACAACATCGTTTCATTAATTAATATTTGTTCTGTTAATTATTGCTAGCATGTCTTATTAATAAGGGTTTCTAAACATGTTGTAAGCTACATTAACAAACTTAACGGAGAAACTAATGTCTAACTAGAATTGAAATAAATTAAAAGTTTAAACTTTTTTTTTTTCACTTTTTAAAATTCAATCTATAATAGCAAAATTAAGCAAAGTTTGGGATTGTTTTGGTAATTAACCCTAAATAAAATAGAGCAATCACATATAATAACATCTGAGATGCATCTAAATACTAAACTATTTATAAAGACATCATTACTGAAATTTTATTTTAAAACTAACTTTAAGAAGACAATTTTCATGAAGAGAAAAATAACTCTTAAAAATATTATATCAAGATAAAATAAATAAAAAAATGAATACGTAAGTATTTCCCAATATTTAATTAAGTTGAAGTTATTATCTTAGGACTATTTCTCCTCCTCTTTAGTTTGATCTCGATCTCTTTGTAATTTTTGATTTATCTCTTTTAAACCTTTTTCAATTTTGTTACTATTTTATTTATTCTATTAGAATATTTATTACAAGAATTGTTCTACTTTTTATTGGGAATCTTTTTGGTTTCTTCTTACCTTTTGGCTTGAGCTCTTTGCTAATGTTTGGATTATATTTCACTTAACGAAGAAGAGGTAGAAATTCCATTTTTGAACAAGTTCTTTAAAAAGACTTCTTTTTATTAAAAAAAATTATATCCTCTTTTTATTAACCATCACACCGTCAAAATTGTTTCTTAACTATTTGAATATTCATTAGAGCATTTATAACTTTTAATTACCGGATAACCTCTTCCTATTTAAATTTAAGGATCAATAAAATTTATGAAGAATATTAGATGAGCATCTATGGAAATTTTAATAGCTTTATTAGAGTGGCAACCAAACCTTTTGACAACTGGTACGAACCTTTCCTCCTGCCCTATCTAAAACCAACTATGGGATCTTTATCTTAGTGGAAGGTTGGTATGACATTAAAATTCTTCTTGCATTTTGAGTCAAAGTCTATACTAGAAGTACGATCCTAGAAATTTAATAGTAAAGATAAGATGGCTTGAAAATATTCTACAAATGGACTTGAAATTATCCTTTATCTTAGACTCTAATTCTTTGAAGGTCACTTTCACCTCTTTTTTAAGAGTAGTTTTCCGTAATTTTGAATATATTTATATATTTTTAATATTCATTCAAATTCCAACTAACATGATAGCCATTATGATGCCATATAACTAACATAAGCAGTTTTTCCAATGATTTATTACAGAATTATTCGAATTTTTATCTTTTAATTCAAACGAAAATAGCTCCTGGATTCCTTTTTTTTAATTTTATTTTTAATAAAAAGAGATTCTCTGTGATATTGAAAGGCGGATCTTAATTTATATAAGTTAATAATTTGGATTTATGATAATTTATAAAAAACGTATGCTCGTGACAAGGAGGATATGTCACAAAAAATCTCTGAATTTTTATTAATAACGTAAATATTAAGTGATTTTTTGATAATCGAAAAAAAATCGCTTAGATTTTGATTTGTTTTATCAATTTTTTTGAAATTTTCTTTATTATTGGAAATGTATTTATTAATAATTTTTATTGTTGATTCAAGAAAAATTGTGTATTGATACGCGAAATTGTGATGGTGCCTAAAAAAGTATCTATGTATATCTTTTCAATTCAAATTTTTATTAAAAAATGGGATTTACGTCACAATCGAATATTTCTTCTTTCTAATATATGTGAAATTTTTTTGATGATTTGAATTTTTTAGCATTATAACTTCTTTTGTTTGGGTAATATTTATTTCTGAGTTTATAAGTATGTTTTTCTTTTCTTTTCTAATTTTTTTTCTATTTCATTTTACATTGTACTTGTTTTAGTGGCCAAACCTTTCTTTTTTTTTCTGTCAGTGAATAATTTTCCACTCCATAGATGGAATTTGGCCATAAATTTTATGAATTGTTTGATTCTTGATTATCAAATCTAATTCTTTTTTAGTTTTAGTTTTATTCAAGTCATATATGAGAGTCACAGGTATCTAACATATTCATACCTAATGATTTTCCACAAAGTGGTGACGAAAGGTATAACTTTTATAAATCTTTCCATTTTCCAATTTGATTTGACCCAGTCGCTCGTAAAGCTATTTATTCGATTGTAGACATTTCTGGAATACCTCTAACAGAGGGACAAATAGTCAAGTTTGATCAGTTCTGCTTTGCCATGTGGAATGTTAATAACTTGAGTCCTAAAGAAGTCCTCCTACTCTTGTGATTTTCTAGATTTTAAATTCTTAAAACAATAAAGATTAAACTTTTGTTATGCCTTGTATTTCTCTTCCCATAATTTTATGTTTTTATCTTATTTTTAGGTATTTGTTTAGGTTATATTGGTGAACACACGAAGTTGAAATTATTATGAAAATGTAGTGTTGAATTTATTATGAAAGTTTCAAGGAATAATCTTAATATAAGGAGAAGATTTGCAATTTGTGATTAGTTTAATCTTAGGGAAAATATAAAAGTGTGAGGTTTCTTTGGATAGATTTTCCAACTTGTTTATATAAGGTTCTTTAAAGAAAGGCATAATATTAGGAGAATGTAACCTCCAAATTAGGAAAAAAAAATGATATGAATAGTTTTTAGATTCTCTTAGGTTGAGTGTTTTTCATATTCCTCTTGACTTAAAAATAGAAGAAGTAAACATTTGGATTCTTAAGATCAAAAAAGCATGAAGATGCTAGATGAAGGAGTTGAAAGGAGTTGTCATTGATCTTTTTTTTTAATTCATAATTTTACATTTTACTAATCAAGCCATATGTAATATATACTATAATGTAATATGTGTAAGCTGGTGGTGTTAGTTTTGTTTTATGGATTATAAGTTTAGACTGTAGTATGTAAATGCACTAATTTGTACTAATTTAATGAATATGATATTAAGCAACGCTGTTGTTAAGAGCAATACATCAATACTTATACACAAAGGATCCATACTTATACACCAATAATTGACTTTATAATAGATTAGAAATTGATCAACTAAAAAGTTGTTTTGTCACAACCCAATCATTAAGAATTCAATTGTCAAATATGTTTATAAAATAGTTTATAATACATACAGAGATTAAGTCAAAGTAGAAAAGGATAATTAAAGTTTCTCCAATTAGTAATTATCAATGTCCATAAAAAAGGGAAATATAAGTATCTATAGCTCCATATCATACTGATTAACAAATTATGGTATATATTTGGGATTTTATTTCTCAATGACTACTCCAAAATGACTTGATTCCAACCTAGCCATTTTTGTCAACCTTTTTACTTGCTTTATTTGTTGAACTTACACAGATCTTATGAAAAAATATTAGATTTATACTTGCTTTTATTTTGAGTTGACTAGTTCCTTGATAATGGTCTATATATAAAAGATTGACCTTGTAACTAGTCTATAACTTACTAAACTCATTTCGGTTAGTGCTATACTAGTTGGTTAATATATTAGTTAAGGTGAAGTCAACTTTCTACATTTTGACTTATTTAGATTTTCATTGTAAGTTCACCATTTACTAGCTCTTTTATCTTAGATGTATTTGAATGGATTTGTAAAGTAATGTTGTGATGTGTTTATATTATGTGCATTACTACTAATAAATTTGTCTCTATTGTTAATCTATTACCTATATACTAAACTAAGTGTATTGTATATACTAAACTAAGTGTACCGTTATTATTGATGAATAATACAATAGTAAGTAGAGTATCAATCTCAAAGAAAGTGGAGTGGATTTAAAATCCCTCTTACTAGTTTAATTGGTTGATTGATGTTTTGGATAATAAAACAAAAAATGAAATAAAACCTAAATAATGAACAAGAGAATTAAAAGAAAATAAATAATCAAATAGAGAAATAAATTTTAAATTAATCCTTGGATAAGTAATTCCCTTATTATCATCATCTTTGGTATCATAGTTTACCTAAGCTAGAATAGATATGTCATCTAGACTGACAAAATTTTCTTGACATTAAAATTGCATTATGTTAAGTCACAACCATCTACTTTATGGTTGGTTAATTCATATCTCTACTAAGCACTATACTTTGAATGCATTAAGCTTTATAAGATCATATGAAAGATTTTATCTTAATATCATATAGTTCTATCTCTGGTATCCCATTCAACCCCTTATATCTATGCCATAGTAGGTTCTCTCAAATTAACCGTAAGTTAATTTAGATCAAATTTAAATACTGATATGAATAAATCAACATTAAGATTAATCAAAGATAGTTCGTAAATATTTGTCCCATTCATAATTTAAATCAAATCAATTATACAAACCCACTAGTCATCTTTCATCCAAAAAATAATAATCAAAACAAAAGAAGTCATGCAATAAGAACTTTTTATGTGTTTTAATACTACTGAATTTTTCTCTATTTATAAAATATTACCTATAACCTAAAATAAATGTACCCATCTTTGATGAGTAATGCAATAGTAAGTTAAGTATTATCAATGGCCAGCCTACAAACACTTTTGCAAGCTCAAAGGGGATAAGAAAAGGTGATCTAGTCTCACCATATCTTTTTGGTTTGGTAATGGAGACACTTAGTAGGTTGCTTCAGAAGGTGTGAAAGGTAACAAAGGTTTTAAATTTCATTCCAAATGTTGGAGATTGGGACTAACTCATTTGTGTTTTGTTGATGATCTAATATTGCTTTCTAAAGCTGATCCTAATTTTGTATCAATGCTTATGAAAGGTCTTTAAATGTTCAACATGATGTCTAGTCTTACTATTAATTGCTCAAAGAGTGGTTTATTCTTATCCAATAAGGCCATTCTATAAACAACCTTATCCACCATTTTGGGAATTTCTAAAAAATAGCTACCTTTTATGTATCGTAGTATACCCATAATAGATGCTAAGATGGGAGTCAAGGATTATTCTAGTTTTATTGATAAAATCAATTCCATAATTACTTTTTGGAGTTCTAGATATCTTTCTTTGGCTGGTAGAGCTTAAATTATCATATCCATTTGAATTCCTTTAGTGTATTGCCTTTCCTGTTAAAGTAATAAAAGCTATTGACAAGATCCTTAATATATTCTTGTGGTTTGGTAGAAAGGTGAAGATGAGGTAGAGAGATGTTTGTAGTGGGCTTGTAATTATTTCTCTCCAATCACTCAATAATGTTCTACTTATAAGGAGAGTAAAAAGATTACTTACAAATAAGCAGACTTTATGGTGCATATAGATCCATATTTATTTTATAAAAAATAGGAGCTTGTGGGATTTCAAGGTAGAATCTCTTACTTCCACTACATTCAAGTCCAATGTGAGGATAAGGGAAAGGACAAGACTTCACTTCATTTATCTATAATTGATAATTAGTTATCTATTGGGCTCTATTTAAGCTACATGAAGTTGAATATCTTAAATCTTTTATTGACTTATAGAGTTCAGTAGCTCAAGCTCTCACTGAGAGGAACCATTTCATATATTCTATTATACCAACAGAGTTAAAGACTGAAATTAACCAAACTTCCTTTACTTCAGATGAGGACTGTGTAATATGGAGAAACAATGTTGAAGGAAGATTCAACCTGTGTAAAGTTGATTATAAGTGACTTGGGCAGATGTAGTTTGGTTTGATCATCATCATCCTCGAGATTCTACAATTTTATAGGTGGTTATGTTGAATAAGCTACCAAATCTTGATAGAATTGCAAAATTCACTCAACTTGCTAATTGATGCATTTTTTGTAAAAGGGCCGAGGAAATTTTTGATCATTTATTTTTCAAGTGCAGCTATATGTTCAACACTTGGAAAACTTTCTAACGCAAAGGATAAGTACACATATTGGCATACACATACACAAGGGATTAGATCTTCATTTTCTCAAATCACAATGGGGAGTATAACTTTCATTTGTAAATCATTATAACGATTAAATTTTCAGCTTGTGGTTAGTTATTTCCTTGATAATTTACAAATTTTCATATAATAAAACTCTCATTTTGATTGCATTTATGGCCTAATTTAATTATTCATATCTTTTTCAAAAAAAAAATCCCCTTCCTATTACTAACTATATAAAAGAATGAATTAAAAAAAAGTTGAATGGCTTTTATATAATAAAAAACCTAAATAATAGCTAATAGAATTAAAAGACAAGAAACTAATTAAATATAGAAATCAATTTTAAACCAATGCTTAGGTTTATACTTTCCCTGGTATCATCTTTGAGGTTTTGATTCAATTAAACTAGAATGAATATATCATCTTAATGGCATAAATTCCTAGAAATTAAAATTAAACTCTCTTAAGCTATAACCATCTATTTTGGTAGGTTAACTCATATCTCTATCATGCAACACCCCTTTGGTTGTGTTTAGCTTTGTGAAATCATATTAATGTTTTCGCCTAAAAATAAAAAGATCATGTAGGTGTATCTCTAGCACCCATTTCAATCCTTGTATATCTAAAACATGATCTATGATAGTTGTTTTACTGTAAGTATATGTATAGCCGTAGCTAGCAGTGGCAAGTATTGGTTGATAAGGACTAGAATTACTAGTACTAACCATCTTTATATTATCTAGTCTAAAAAATTATAGAGATGGTGATTGATCAAAGTCAAAATTAAAATAATAAAATAACATAATTAACTAACTAGAACAAAGATTAAACCAAGAAACAATCAATAAAAGGTGGTACTAAATTGCAAATCCCTCTAGAACTTCTTATACAAATAAGACTTCACACAATAATTTAATCTAAAATTCATGGATCGTGAAAATCTCTTAATTATGCTAATATCTTTCTTAAGATTTTTAACAATTAATCCTAAGTTAATTAATCAAAGTCTATTTCTAATTTAAACCCATAGATTTATAAATTCATCCATTAGGTTTAGACCTAATATGGAAGATTTATGTCAAATTATCTTTTGGTTTTCATACAGCTCCTTTTGATTATGCTAGAGCAATTTATACAAAGGATTTCTCAATCTTAAATGCATGAAATCAAAGATGAATCAACATTATAGAACATATTAATTTAAGATAATCAAGAACACACAATCATATCTCAATGAAACTAAAAAATAAATTTAATTAAATTGAAGTCACTACACTATCCATCTATCCAAGGGTTCATTTTGTTTAGGTACTATAATGATTTAGTTCATCATAATGAAAGATATAAAATCAAAACTAAAGGAAAGTAGAAAATCAAAAAGAAACATGATAAAATCCCTTTTAATCTTCATAAAATTCACTTTAGATTAATGGAAATCCACTCCAAATATGTCTATTTGCTTATTCTTCATTCTTTCTGTCATTTTATATCATTTAGTTGTACCTTTAGATCTTTGTATTTTTGCTTTGCCCTTCAATTTTGCCTTTTAATGTTTGAAAATTAGGTTTTTGGGTGGTAAACGTGCAAGTACATGGTCAAGTAAAAAAACATGGCTTTAAATCTAAAGCAAACATGTGTATAAATAAAAAGGAAAAATGGGAACACAAGTAGGTACACAAGCATGTACTCCTCAAACATAGATGTGTTAATGATCGTGTAACTATAGAACTCTTAAAAAACTTGTCTTTGAGTGAAACATGGCCATGTTGCTCCAAATTTAAAAAAAAATAAAGAACATAAGGAAGCACACAACCACGTTAGTTGGTCTTATACTTTTATTGCATTTTTATAACTTGATTAAAATAACTCCAAATCATCCAAAACTTACTTGAATTTGTTCCTTTTGCTTCAAGTAAGTGAAATACTAACTAAAGATGAAATATGAATAAGTACTTGAAACAATAACAACACTAAAACGAATAAGAAAATGCACTAAATATAAACCTAAAAATGTGAATAATTAAGCACTTATTAATCTACTTATAAACAAGTACTATTAAATCATCCACAAGTGAATTTATATTAAATTTAAATATTAGCATGATTAAATTAGTACCAAGATCAATTAAATATAGTTTGCAAATATATATCCCATTCATAAATATCAAATCAAATCAAATCAATCCATGTAAAGAAAAATATTAGGTTTTTTTTCCTATCTAAACATGGAAAATATTTAGCCACTAATTATCTTTAACATAATGAAAACAACAAATAAAATCAAAGAACTCATGTCTTGAATAATCTTAGATGAATATCTTGGTGACAGTGACAACTTAATCTATTGGAACGATCTCAAGTCTTATTTCTTTAATGAAAATGACTTTGCAATTAACCTTAAAATAGTTAGCATACTTCTTAGTAGTTAACCCTAATCTTTTAGAGAGAAGACTTTTTTTTTGAAAAGAATGTTACGATATGAAACGTCTCAAAAACTCTTCCAAAAATAAGGGTTTTTGCACTTGAAGTGCATGCGTTCCATTTGATATATGATTTGTGCACATTCATAACCCAAAATGTGGATCTTTTACTTCTTTTTAAGAGTAGAAACAATTTTGCTACATCTATTCCATAACCTGTAGATCTCTTTGCTTCTTCTAGGGAGTAGTAGACATGGTCTTTAACACATGTATTACACTAGACCATGGATATTTTTAATTAATTTTTTTGGCAAGCAATAAGGCAAAATCATGGTTTATTTTATACCACTTTAAGATTTTCTCAACACCACATAATCTCTCTCTAAGCTATGTTCTATGTCATATCTTCTTTTAAACCTCATTAGTACTAAATAAGGGCTAGCACAATATCATAGGTTAGAACATTTTCAACCAAGAATTATTAATTTTCTCTATTTTTTGAAATAACCTTAAATTCTTTATAAGTATCATCCTAACATCAAATATTCTCAATTGCCTAAAAGTATAACAAAAAACTAAGTGAAACGGGGTAATTTAGCATTAAAACTAATCAAAATAGTGAGAAAAATATACTACTTAATTTAAAATGACTTAATGATGTAACATGAATATAGATGAAAGAAAGTAGGAATAAAGTATTAATATGTATATGAGTAGAAGTAGGATTGTGTAAACAAGTATTGGCATAAAGTTTATGCTATAATTGCCACAACTCACTTGAACTTACTTCATACTATATTAATATCAAAACATTAATCAATAAAAAAATTTGTAAATAAAAATAGTAAAAAGATAGGATATATAGTTTGATAACATTAAAGTACAGATGGAAATAATGTTGGCAATGTTTTAGGCTTAGTGGATTTATTAGGATACTTTAGATTATTGTGTCCTTATTGAAATATAGCTTATAAGTTATCAACCTTCATTTAATTGAGAGTCGACATGCCCTTGAAGGTTGTTCCCCTAACTCTGCTTTTCTTTTCTTATTTAGTGTTCCTAGCATAACCTTTATCTGTGGTAGTTTAATGAGTGCCTTTCCTTTTTTCCCAAAATAATTATCCTTACATTGGATTCATCATATATGCATAAGTAGCTATATATCTTGCCTGGGAGTATGCTCACTGATAATGTTCTCCACTTTTACCCTTTTATTATATATGATACCGAAAGCATCAAAATATGAAATTCCAAAAATATCCTATGCTTTACAATTCCAACTTATGTCTTCTAAGTTTTCAATATATATAATGCCATCTTGTTAAACTTCATAACCATCATAGTCACTCTTTATAGAAAGGCAATAAAAGCCAATATGTATGTTCTTCACAACTCTCTTCCTTATTCTCTACCTAAGTCACTCTCCCATTTCTTAGCCAATCCATGATTTCATTGTAACCTTCTTATAACATAAGTTCCAAACTCTTTAAATGTGGAAATTAAAACTTTAGTTAGTAAACATAAATTTGTTATTGAAGGCTTCATATAATTTATTAATAATATCACACTTAATTTTAGAATTTCTCAAACCTCTCTAAAAATCTCTTATAATTTTTTAGACCTCTCTTTCGAATGTAACAACTTTTTTTTCCTAAACACTAGAATATTACTTTATGTAACATTTCTCCAAAATAGGTTTAATAAATTTATACCTATGTGATTCCTTCTTTAGTTGTTAAATATATAACTTCCATAAAATTATTGCTCTATTATTGTAAGTATGTCTCATATCTTAAATCAGTTTGCAATTCAAAGAAAATATAAATTAAATGTTATTTGTTAAAAACAAATTGCAAACCCAATTGTAAAAAGGAACGTTATTAATGTATCACCGTTTACATATCACTCACAATACAACATCTAGTTCCATCTCTAATGCTAATATCAACTTTAAGGCTATGTTCGGTTAGGGGTTTATTAATAGAATGGAATGAAATGTAATATGATTCCATCTTTTAGGAGGAGGGTTTATAATGAAATGGAATGCAATAAAATGGAAAAACACTTATAAACAACAATTTTCTAATATTACATCCATTTACATTCCATTATATTATAAATCATTCCATTCCATTAAAAATCTTTACGTCCAACCAAACATAGCCTAAATTATTCTAAAAACTAAGCCTATATGTTCCTTGTCTCTACATCCACTGGTGCTCAACATACATGAAACATCTAATTGTTTCATCTCTATCTATAGTATTAAACAACACGCCTTTTATAGATCCTTTCAAGAATTCTCCACCAATACCCAAAATTCTTTTGCACCTATTGATCACCCTCTTCTCCCAATAGTCAAAAACTAGACTACTACTATAGTAGTAATAAGTTTAGGTCGATTCCATATAGAGTGTGCAAAGTTTATGAAATGAAATAAATCAGTGTTTAGGAAAAAGGGGGGTTTAGATTTTGGAATAAGAAAATAAAATAAAACTAACCTAATGAAAACAAATTAAAGAAACATGTGAAAAAAATGATAAAAGTGGGGAATTCGGTAGGGACACGGTTCTTTGGTTCAATCTCGGCCTACACCCTAATTAAGTATATTTCTTTGATTTGTTGTTCTTAAACCTCTCCTAGCAACTATTAATCCTGGCTTAATTATTAACCCAAGTTTTTTCTTAAGTTTTGTTTAATCAAGATACGATTGTTAATTAAACCTAACCACCAAACAACTTAGGATACGATCTCTAGATTTAATTAGGCAGTAGCATTATGAATTAAGAAAAATGATTAATCAATGCAACAATCATATACAATGTGTCATTTAACTTAGGTCATGTTATCCCTAATGATTACGAATCATTAATCGCTACATATGAATTTGAACATAACAATTATAGATTATATCGAAATTCTAGCAATGGGTTTGCAATTAAATGATTCAATGAACGCATTAAAATCAACTTTTCAAAAAACCCAATGGGTTTATAAAAAAATAACCGAACAATAACGAAAATCCGATTATCCATACACAATACCCACATTAATTAATATAGGATAACATAATCAATTTCTAATGAGAGAAAGAAAAAAACAAAACAATTAAAAAAATACTTAACCCAGGTTGTTGGTGTCGATGTCGCCTCTGAACTGGCACCGGGATGTTTAGTCTTCCATGAATCTCTCCTGGAAAAATGCTTCAACCCCCATTCAATGTTCCTAGCCGAAGACCCCTTTCAGTGCACCTCCACTCCTCTCTCACGTAGCTCTCTTCTCTTCACTATTCATCGATGGGACAATTAAGTTTTTGGGTCCAAGGCACTATTTATAGCTCACCCTCTCTCTCACCAACTCTGCTGCTCCTCACTACTGTAGCTTGGATGTGACGAATAAAGCTTATGGACCACCCTCCTATTCATGCTTGGTTTAAAATCTCCCCCCTCACTGTTCTTGAACGCTGCATTTAACACCTAACACATGCGTTTAACGCCCAACGCATGCGATTCACGTAGCGTACGTATGCGTTTAATGCATTTCCTTCTGTTGTTTCGTAACGCTGCATCTTGGTGTGAAATGTTTGCATTTATGCTACTTCTAGCTCTCATCTACACTGTCGTTTTGGTTGTTTTCCTCACTTGGCTTGTGAGTCATTTTACTCAAGCTTCTGCTCCTCTTCCACATTGTTTTGCTTACATGAAACATAGGTTATTTTCCTCTTAAACGCATGCTTCGTCTTTAATCTTCTTTATATTTTTAACATATGTCTCATATTTCTTGGTATTAATTAGTTACTCCAATATTTATCATTCTTGCTCTATGACGAAAAATGATTATGATTCTTCAAAAGACGACCTAAATGTACTGCTTTCGAACCACTTTAATTTCTTTCCTTCCAAATTGTGCCTAAAATCACATATGAGTTAAAGTGAGTATCTTAAGCATTTCTAAGACATTAATCACTAAGTGTAGCCTATCACATGAATCAAAATTTAAACACATATCAATGATCACTCCAATAGTCATTTATCTAACTTTGATATCCAACTTCAAATTCCATAACAAGCAAATTGAAATTCCAACTTAAAATTTCATAATAAGTAATTTGAACAAAGTAGCATAATAAGCAATTTCACAACTTCAATTTCCAACTTCAAATACCAACTTCAAATTCCATAATAAGCAATTTTAACTTCAAAGTACCATAATAATAACCAATCTCACAACTTCAAATTGAATTTATAAAATAAATTTTAAAAAATGTCAATATCTTTTAATAGAAGCTTGTTTGTTCTTAACACTAATTATAATAAATCCATCTGTTCATCATTCTTCAATTTAATTAGTATTCATATCTAGTGTAATATAAACATATTATGCATTTAATTTTCAAACAAGCAATATTAATAAATAATTATGTATACGCTTATGTTATTATCGTAAGGTAACTAATGTGATCCTAAACACAACTAAAAGAAAGAAAAAAGAAATCTAAAATTTAAACTTAAAACACACTAAATGTGAAAATCTTATGTACAATCATCTAGAGAGTGGATTATAGGCTTTGACATGCCCATTTCTACGTCATATTTCACATTTAGCTTTTCTACCTTGTCTATCTTTAAAGCCTTCAAAATTGTTTTTGACTAAGTATTCTCCTTATTTCCTATTGCATATAGTATATAAACTAATTTTAAAGATCATCGCTACAAAATTGAAGGCAGTTATGAATTCCATCACAAATCTTACTTAAGGAGCATTCATCTGGGAAAACCTACAATATCGTGAACATGTAGCATATCTAGGTTGAAAGATAATACACAAAAGACCAAAGTAACAAGTACATCAAACGAGCTTGGTGATTGCTAGACATAAAGTGGAAGGTAGATCGGCAAGATGATGCGTGAAACAAGCAAGACAATCCTTTGAACGACGATTGGAGTGTGGATCGATCGACAGTAAAGATGAGTCAAAGAGGGAAGAAGACGGACTTCATAAAATTTTAGGAATTTAGGTTTCTTTAATTTAACCGTTCCGTGCAAGCTTTTACTTTTTTTAATATGGAATTAAAAATATAGTAGCAGTGCCACGTTATATATTATAATGACATATGTGGACATGTTCTAATTTATGTCCAAAAAAACCTTAAATTGAGCAGACTCATGAAAGTTTAGACCTGAGCAAGTTACAAGTTTAAGTCTGTTTTTCTGTTATGTTTTCATGTATGTATGGTATGGGAAAGGCCCTAGTGTAAAATGCTTACTAGATTAATGCTATGCTAATAGAATAATTAATAAAGACTTTTTTGTAAAAATGTCCTGAAATGATAAGAGAAAAGGGTCATTTTTCTTATTGTAGAGAAAGATACTTTCTTGCCTATATGAGCCATACAATTCATATTTCCATTCTCTTTTCATTATGAATATGTTCACGTCAGGATATGTTGCTCAAATCGAATCATACCAACTTTATGGAAGTTCCTAAATTGTGTGAAATAAGAGTAGTACCAAAGGCACCTTATGACGTCATAATCTAAAATGGAAAACTGGTTATGGAGATTCTATGCAGTCATAAATTCATACAGACACAAAAGGGTTCAATAAGAAATTTGTTTTGATCTAATCCATTCTTTGGGTCAAAAAATGATAAAAAAAGGATATGTCAATGACCCAGCACAACAAATCACTCTTTGAGGGCATAGAATGTCCAATTTTTCTGTCATAATCTCGACAGTAATGTCTCTGTTAAATTCTCCAATTGAAATAAGGGAAAACTGCATTCAATTTTTTATGGAAATTGAGTTTTGTGAATTCTCCCCAGAACTGGAAGATCATTTCAAAATGCTTGAGCATTTTAGAGGTTTAAATCTTACTATTGTAACTTTGGCCAACACATAAGATTAGACTTTACCATTGCGGAGCAACTTTTTGCAAAAAGATGAAGGGGAAACTCAGTAAGATGTCAGAGAAACAAAATATACGAGATCATAAATATAGATTACTTAAGGACAAATATTAATGGAGATTTGTTTCTTACGTACAAGAGTAAAACAGAAATAAACATAATCAAACTAGACCGAGTGCCCTAAGATTCGTTGATTAATCACCTAACTTGAAGCGGGTTCAAAAGTCAGTCATATAGCGTTATTAATTTTTTACTATCATTTATTTATATGAATTACTCTAAGGTTAACGGATGAATAGGAATACTAAGATACGCAACGGATTAGTAATGTAGGTTCTATAATTTATTTAAAAGATAATTTCTGCATAATATTGTTAAATAATCTGTATATAATATTGAATTTGAATATATCAAAAAAGAATGTTAGTTTGATTTTGAATTCAAATTTTGAGTTACAAAAAATCATATTAATTGAGGTAAAAAGTTGGTAGAAATGATCAAGCCCCCGATTCCAATTCAAAGTATATTGTTAACCACCCATCAAGGAAATTTTGTTAGTTTAAAATCCATGTGCGATAGCAAGTTGATTGATTAATTCAATAATCAATGGTACTTAGAATTCGATTTTGTTAGATTCTCAAATTTGGAAGATATCTATTTCAGCTGAGCTAAATAAATATTACAATAGAACAGGATGAATTAAATGAGCTTTGTAAGTTTTATATCATGAACTTTGTACCACATACAACTCGTAAACGATCTATGACTTTGTATGATGTACAACTTATAAACGATCTATTTAAAATCACATAGGAGAGAACAAAAAATAGAAAGAAAAAAAAAGAAGCTACAAAGAAATGACGGAGGATTGGATGATATTTATACTGCGTCTAAGATCCATTTTGGATATTTCTGCACCATGCAACTTCTCTAAACTAGACTTTTCAGTCTTTTGATCAATTAATTGAACCTTTTTCATTTCTATTCAGTATTAACATTATTTTAGATTGAGAGGAGATAGATTTGAACAAATAAAAAAGAAGAGGAAACATAATCTAATTGTTTTCTCTTACATACTTTATAAGATATATTCTTTATTGAAAAATAAAAAACATAAAAAAGCTATACTATTAGACACTGAAATAGACAATTATGGATCACGTTCTCGTATATTTCCTATAACTGAATACACTGAATATGTATGTCGATCTATATCATTTAGTTAAGTTATAGAATAAAATAGCTACTCATATACCTATTTTTTATATGTCAAGAACCAGATTTCCAGTCCTTACTTTACCATTTGAGCTATCCCGATCATTTCTAATGTATCATCTTCCTTATTTGAAAATTTTACATTTAATAATTTACTAAAGTTCTTGGGTCTATGTCAATTGAAAAAAAGATTAGAAGGTATTCTAAAATGTTATCCAGGACTTGGAATTGATTTTTAAATAGGACTTCATAAGTTTAAGTCCAAGTCTAAATTGGGATTGGTAATTATTACAATTACTAATTTATTAAAATTTTCAATAGGGATTCCTTTATTATTTTGCTCAAAGATGTTTAGTTGTATGTGTATCATATCTATCAAAAGACTTGCAAAAAGAAAAAAAAATCAAATTTAGTCCTAATACGTTTGTGAAAGAATCAAGTGCAGGAGAATCAGAACTCATTTTGAACCATTAACGAAAAGAGAGAATATAATAAACAATTAGAGAGTCAAAAAGGCCTCTTTATTTTAGGACAGAGGGACTTAAACCTTCATGATTTCAAAAGTTGATAGATTTGATTCTTACGAACAATTTCTTTGTTGTCAATATTTACATGTATAATAGGACTCTATCTTTATTCTCATCCGATTAATCAGTTATCTATCATATTACGAATGATTTGATCAATTCATATTTGATCCTTTCTTTAACTTGGAATCGAGTTCAAACAATTATTTGTATTTTTTACATAAATATTCAAAAAAGGAGATTTGGGTTGTAGGTTATCATTTCAGATAGGAATTCAATACATATGTATAACATATGTATATAGGGTTAACCTTATTTTATTTTTTCTATAGTTTTGGAGGAAGGATTCCTTTACTTGACTAATGCCAGGCAGTCAACTCCATTTGTTAGAATAACTTTCATTGAGTCTCTGGACCTATCGCTTTTTCTATCTTTATAAACTTTTGTTTGTTTTAGGATAATAGAATTTGGCTTAGGATAAACCATTTTTTATTCCAAGGTTTCCCTGAATTTGAAAGTTATCACTTAGTAAGTTTCCATACCAACTCTCATTCCAATTAAGTCTGTAATGTCTACAATTTGGCCATATCCCCCCTTTTTTATTTTAAGATCTTTTTAAGCCATTTTTTTTCCTTTCAATTCTATTCTACTAGTTCTAATTCTAACTCTTTAGTGAAGCTAGTCTGGAGTAGCTTCTAAGTAAATGTACATGTGTGAGGAATGATTTATTTTGCTTTTTTCACTCTAGATTCTCATGATATATATATAGTTCGTTTACTTAGTAATTCACTACTTCTTTTTTTCTAGGTATTTCACTTGTCCAATTGATACTTTTTATATAAAAAGGAGAATGAAAAAGGTGTTCACCTAACCCTATGGGTGCTAATTAACAAAGATGTTAGCACTCATGTTCCAAGTATAGATCTCTTACACTCTTTCCTCTTTAAATCATTATAATCGCAAAGCCTTGGTATCTATTGTCGATCCGCTATTTCTTCTTTCTGGATGGTTCCTTTTAAACTCCTCACTCCACCCATCGATAGACCATCTTCCTTCCTTAACTTGGGTGAACTCAAATGAAAGGTTTGCTAGGGCCAGGAGTTACGCTCTTACCTTCCCAGTCTTCACCTCCTCTTCTGTTAGAAGAACCACTTCATCCCTTCATTCCTACCTTGCTTTTTCTCTTTCTGATGTTATGGAGAAATGAATCAACTAATGATTTTCTATCAGAGGTATAGACCTATACTTCTCGTTCTACTAAACTTGACTACGCGCCTTACACAACTCCAAGGAGCAACCTATTAAAAGCTTTACTTATGTATCTTGTTTTTTAAAGAAAATCTTGGCTCCCAAAATTCTCTATTCCCTAGGCTGATTTTTTTCATTCAATTCTCAAAAGGGAACTCTAAGAGATTCACATCCAATTTAGCGAACAAAAGGCTCTATAGAGGATTACCAGGTAACAAACTTTTAAAGCCTAGTTAGTTGACTACTCTCAGCTAGATACTTAGCATGTCCTAACTTCACTTTTATAAAATCAAGCCTTACCACTAATCCTACTTAACTTGCCTGTCGATCGACCAATCACAGCCTAAAAATAATCCAATTTCTTCTCGATTGAAATGACAAAAGGCTTATAAAGAAGGCAAGTAATGGATGACATCAAAACTTCCTATTAGAGTTTTAGGGGAAGCAGCCTTTTATTCATCATCTTCAACCTCAAAGGCACACTTTGACTTACAAAACATAAAAACCATGATTCTATTTATTAATTAATAAAAAATTTATTTAATAAATAAGAAATTTTTAGTTTATTTTTTAAGGATGTTATGTGCTTTCATAAATGTTATAGATTAGGGGTTAAGGTGAAAGAGTAAGCATCGAATTCAAGCTTAGACATCAGATGACGAAAGGAAAATCACTCCCATGCAGATGTGTCCTGCTGAATGCTTTCCTTTCATCTGATGCTATGAAATAAGCTATTGGTGGAATAGTTATTATTAGACAAACCTCTCCTAAATAGAATGGAATCTTTGAGGTAGTCCAGTGATTGAATACATGCTTTTATTTTTGATTAAAGTAAAGGGGAGCTCTCACTTCACTTGTTTACTTTATATCCCTTACTTGCCTAATAAAATTGGAATACTTTAGTGCTAGTACTCATTAATTTTTTTACATTTTGTTGATCTTTTAGAAAGTAATATCTTATTGATTTGTTAAATATGGTACAAATGTTAATTGACTTTTCTTGTTATATCAACCCACTAAAGTTAATACATGTACTAAATAATTTTCATATGTAAAATTTTAAAATACGCAAAATAAATATTTATCAATAAAATTGAGTATAAATTATAAATAAAATAAATATTATTACATAACAATAACTTATTATAACATAATAATTAATGCATAATAAAATAAAATCTTAATTAAATACTTATTTACTATTGTGTAAAATTGAATAATTAATTATAATAAATTTATTAATATTTTGATTTCATATTACATATTTCATATTTTTATTTTAATATTAATAATGAGTAGTAAATATAATAAAATAACAAAAATTAGTATTTAATATTTATAAAATAAATTGTTTGTTATTTATAAAATAGAAATAAGAAATTATTTTTATTTGTTAATATTATTATCTAATAAAATATATAGTTTTTAATAAAAATAAATTATTTATATTTTATTTTTATCGTTTAAATATAATTGCTTAATATAAACATGATAAATCAATAAAATTAATAGATTAATATGGTTAATATATATTTTTTATTTTTTATTTTTAATCTTTCTCATGTAATGCAATTATTTATATGAAGTATTGTGTGTCTCAAAAATATTAACTTAATGAAAGTTAAAAGTAAATTTTAATGAAAGGATTAAATTCAGACTTTTTAAAAATATAAAGAATTTCTATAATATTTATAAAGTATATAAGATTTTAATAGAATTGAAAACTAAATTATAAATGGGCGTCTTTTACCTTTTGTATAGAAAAAAGAAACAAAAATAGAAAAACAAAAAAATGAGCCAATATTAACATAAAAGATTTGGAAACCAATATTGGTACAGATGACAGAAAATAGCAAAAAGGATAGAAGGAAAAGAGAAAAGAAACATTTTTCTTATGAACCAATTTAAAAGAATCGGTTGATTTTCAATAATGAGCATTTTAATATTTAACGAACCAAAACGTTGGTCAGTTACCGTTAATGTGGTCAAATCGATTAATTGGACTAACTACATCTCACAAGCTTAAACCTCAATTCATATCTTTGGTATCCTTAATACAAGACCACTAAATGGATTTAAAAGACATATTGCATGCTTTAAATTTTGAAAACCTCTTTATTTCAAACCTGAAACAGTTATAAACTCATACAGTATTTTTTTTGCAAGCTCTTGAAAACTAAATTGGTATAAAATGTTGTTTAAATTGTTAATCCATACCACCTGAAAGCTTTGTCAATATCATATTTGTAACACCCCACTCCCGCGTGATCCGAACCCTACATCGTTGGTGATATCCGAATCTGTGCCCCGCGAGGGTGGCGTGCTACATCAGTCAGTCGAAACTCAGTATAAAATTTTCTTTTTCATTACACTCATGTGCGCGGAATAGACAGTAAACAATCTGAGCCCACGTTCATAAATAAA
>JAOTAX010000194.1:76046-92658 GCA_025629825.1 Erythroxylum guanchezii | reverse complement strand
ATTAGGGAGCCTGGTCTTGACTCTTCTGTGTGGTATTCATTCTCGTTCGGCTCTTGGAATCACATCCAGCAGTGGTTGGAACAGCTCGCAAAATCCAACCACTTCACCTACTTTATTGCCCCCAACCCTTTCTCGTACCTCTATTGAAACAGAATGGTTTCATGTTCCTTCATCGATTGGTTATTCCTCTCCGTTCGTCTCTCTTTTTCCAATTTCGGTCTCGATTAGTTTACAAGATTGAATGGCCAATTCTCCTCCGAACCCTCGATTCGATTGTTTTCCAAGAATGTTGAGCCGGGTATGGTTGCCATGTATCTGGGAAGAACTTGAATTGAAAGAAGGGCTTTCGCTTTTTTTCACCTTGTTTTGGTCTTGCTTGCAGCTATTTAAATATAAAAATTGAATGAAATAAAAAGAAAAAGATAGATGAAAAATCCCCCCGGACGTACTCATGGGTAGCGTGAGGAACCGGGTAACCAAAGTCACGATCAGAAAGGTTGACATCCAGACCATGTTTCTGGAAAGCGCTGGTTCGAGCCCAGTTCGTGACAAGGCCTTTTTGGTTATATAGAAGGATAGACGCCCCTCCTTTCTCGTTAGACAGATGACTCCCCTCTTTTTTTGCTGGTAAATACGGGATAGGATCGACTCTGGCAGCTGAACTTCTTTGTCTATTTATCTATGGCTCTTGTGCTAGTTGTTCAATACTCCCATCAATCAATCTCATTCAATCCACCAATCAACGTGTGGTAGCTCTGCCATCCGCAGCGAAGGAAGGAAAAGTCGGCCGATAGAATCTATTTGTTTATTCCACAACCAGTGCCTCTATCAAAAGAGAGCAAGTCGCCTATTCCATACCCAGTTCTTTCTCTGCTCGTGGGATAGGAATGAATGAAGCAAGATCGATGCTTCATAACCGCTCTTGGCAATACCGCAGTGGTTGAATCACTATCCGGTGCTCTCTTTCTGTTTGCAAGAAAATAAGGTTTCTCTTACAGATGCTATTTCATCCGGCCCTATGTTTGCAATTGAATCAATTCTTGGACTATCAGCTCTTGTACACTCCTTGGCTGTTCGCGAAGAAGCTCCTGTTGAGGTTTTTATTCCAGTGGTATCGTATAATAAGAGAGAGGGTAGCTAGGATGAAGGATAGCCCAGTTTCACCTTGTTCTACTTATCTTTTTTTGTTGCGTGTCCTTTTCTTTTGCGAGTTGGTGTGAAGGCTAGCGCTAGAGTAAAAGATCGAAGCCGCGGTGAATATAGAGATAGAATCCGAATCAAATTAAACAAAAGAGGGGTCTCCTTCCTTGCTTGGTGACGTACTGTCACAGGTATGGTTTTTGCTCTGTGTGCCATGCCGACCCTGCCATTGATGCCGGCCTATAAATTGATGCTCCTGTTAGTGCTCCGGGAACCAATCCATATTTTGTGCCCGCGTAGAGCCCTGACACAGAAAATTCATTTTGCTTTAGCCTAAGCTTTCAGGCGACTTTCCATTCGTAAAAGAGGTTACTCTTTTAGTAAAGAGGTTATGCTCGTCAATCAAGGTAAACGTTATCAGCCCGTTAAGCCGGTATGGTATAGTACGGATGTGGATTTTCAGGACTCGTTTCCGTCCCTAGGACATTTTCGTTTAGTAGGCCTAGTTCTTTAGTCTTGCAAATCCTGCTCTCTTAGTTTGTGCGGCTTAGAGCCCTTACCGCTCTAGGGCCTCGCTCCTCAACATGGGGCGCTACCTTTCCCACGGCCTCTCATTCTCACCATTCTACCAGGCTAGAAGACTTCCCTGTAGCAGTTTCAAGGCTGCTTCAGTTTGTCCGAACATTCTAATAGAAGGCTTAACCGAGTGGTCGTTAAGAACGAATGCGTATTTCGCTACGAGCAAGCAACCTAGCGTAACGACTCCCATCTGTGGAAGCGAGTTGACCTTACCTACTTTGTCACCGGCCGAGGTGATCTTTCATCCAACCAGTCATCCGAGTCGGGATTTGAACCCTGCGATCGGTGTCTAGTTAGGCAAGAACCGTGGAGCTCTCTACCAATTAGAGGGGTTCTCTCTTGCCATGTTACAGGGAGGCGCCTCTTTAATTCTTGATTTCGTATCTCTTATTTCGCCCGTATGGTCTCTCTCTAATCTCCAATGCGACTTCAGGGGCGTTCGGGAAAGAAAGGCGCTAATTCAACTAATGTTTGTGTATCCCCATTAAAGGGAACAGGGGCAGCAGATACGGGAACAGTAGCTACTACTGCCATAGTTTTTGTACGAGAAAGGGATATAATAGTCAGAATCTGATGCTAGGAGCAACCTAGAGTCTTGCCTTGGCTGTTGACCGACCTGCTCTCTTCAACCACGCTTACTTGCTCTCTTATCTATCTCTATGCTGCTGCGCTTGGACCATCAATCACTATACGAGATTTCCTTAGAAGTCGAACAAGTTAGTCTCTCCGATAAAGCGATGAAGTTATGGAAGAATTGAACTTCTAGCATGATCTTAAAAAGAGAACCTCAAACGCCCTTACCTTAAAGAAGACGCTTCGCTCCTCTACTCAGTCCCAGGTGCCCAAGAATCCGCTTTCAAAGGATATGGTTGAGAAGCCAGGCATCAGCCTAATCGGCAACAGTCTGGATCAAGACAGGGACAACCAGGAAATCCACTGTAATGAGAAAGCCACTAAAGGATCTTTGAAAGCTTTCAAAGCTAAGCGTCTTCAAGGCAAGGAGCGTAGCGGCAAAGAAGAATCAGGCTAAGCTAATCACTCTCATTCCCTTTAGCTGGAAGCTGGAAACTGCACCGATTGGTGATTCCCCTTAGTCTGTCCTATCCTCCTTCGGCAAACGCTCCAAAGTCAGAAATTCAAGTAAAACACCACAAGGGAAACGAAACCTAGATGAGTGGGTTCCAAACCAACATTAGCTATAACCCCGGAAACATGCTCTAGAGAGTCCTTCTTTGCCCAATCCGTAGAAGCTTGAGAAAGAGTACCAGCTCTTGGTCCCTTGAATCTCTTCCTGCAAGCTGGACTACTGGAGATGAGCTCCATTCTTGTGGAGATGGGCTCCCTTCTTGCCTATGCGTAAAAGCATTCCCCCTAGCTTTCTTTCTTCCCAAACCCATTCCTCAGGAACTAAATTGCTTGCCGCTACGCTCCTTGCTTCGGGCATTCGCCCTAGCTTTCGTCTATCACTTTTCTCTAGCAAAGGGATATCTTCTCAAACCCGTTTACTGACGCTTGACAGCCGCGGTATCCTATTCTCTTTTGTTGGCTCAGAGGTTGAACAAAGGCTTACAAAGCACGTTTATGATCCTTCTTTGCCCGATCCGAAGAAGCTTGCTGCCCTGGCATATTCTAAGATTCTCGGAAGACCAACCCTGCTTCTTGCTTGTTGCAGCCCTGTTTGTTGGTTATCGAAAGGGGAGTTCCTATCTGTCTTGCTTTCTTCGCT
Source organism: Erythroxylum guanchezii (assembly GCA_025629825.1). Lineage (NCBI taxonomy): Eukaryota > Viridiplantae > Streptophyta > Magnoliopsida > Malpighiales > Erythroxylaceae > Erythroxylum > Erythroxylum guanchezii. The sequence continues at coordinate 89,213 of JAOTAX010000194.1, read as the reverse complement.
TCGCCCCTAAGCACTGGCTATTCCCTAACAGCTTCCTCTTCGCTCGGGCATCGTCCTGTTGTTCTGAGTTCCCTGAAAGCCCGATTAACTTCTTTGATTGCCGGATGTCTATGAGCGAAAACGGTAGGAAAGCTTGCCAATTGACCGTTTGATATAAGCCCGCGAAACCCCTCTTCTTTGTTTTATTGGCTCAAAGAGCGCCTATTTCCTTTCCCGGCCAAACTCCCTACTAAGTGGCAAAAGCATATGCTTAACACATGCTATTTGGAGAAGCTGATCCACGGGCACATCCTTCTTCTCGTGCGCGCGAACCCCTCTTTCTCTTCCTAGCACCCGGCCAAAGACTCTTGAAAGGGGAGTTTAGCATTGGTCCCTGAAACCCTTCTCTCTGGCTTAGGTCTCAAAGAGCCACCAGCAGCAGAAAGAAGGTTTGGGCGCGAGAACAAGCCTTATAATAGAGGGGGTATGGGTTCCGGGTAAATCAAAGGAAAAAAGGCTTTCAAGGAAGAAGATGCTTAACAATCTCCTCAAGAAGGCAAGCAACTACTTCGCTGCAAAGGCCGAAGTAGGATCCGATAAGGCATGTGTTGATGGGCATGCCCGGATACTAAGGTAAGGAAAATAGCGTTTATGCCAACTGGGAGTAGGGAATACGCTTGATAATAAGAGGCAGGGAGTTTAGCCAGGGTCGAGCCCTAGAACTAGAGAACTAGAGTTTGAAAGAAAAAGAAACCGGGCTGATACCTAAGAAGAGTAAGCTACATATAATATGCTTAGACGATTAGCCAGACTAGCCAGAATAGCCCAAGAGGACTGTTAGCCGTAGAGAGCAAGGGATAGAGTGAACTAGATTCCTTACAGATAGGGCTAGGGCTAGAGCCAGGGATAGCTCAGACAGAGTTGGAATAGAGTATCAGATAGGGATAGAGTCTCAGCTCAGAGCAAGGGATAGGGTTCGCCCAAGACAAGAGTACGAATTAGCCCATTTTCCATATGCTTTGCCGAAGAGATCCAATTCTAATAGAGACGAGCTAGCCTTTTCCTACTAATACTAAGAGCTGACCTACTTATTCAGAGCTAGCAGCCAAAGCAGAGACGCTTGCCCGGTCTCATAGCATAGAGCTAGCCAATCCCTAAGAGCAGAGCTAACAAGAGAGACAAAGAACTGCTTTCCCACTTCGGAATCTCTTCCACCATGCCTATATAATATAATATAATTTTGCTTACCAAAGTGGTCTTACTAAAAGTAAGTAAGCAACCAGTTCCGTTCCAAGTGACATGGCTTTTCACTACTTTTTTTCCAGAGAAGGTTGCTCATCCAGCCCGGCGGATCCATTGTTTATGCGGCAGTGCGATGCAGCTGAAAAAGCCCTTTCTTTAAGAGGTCTTTGTCCATTTCATTTGATTAAGACTCACTCCGCTTAGGCCGCATCTTTGCTTTATTTATTACGTACCAGTGCGTAGGTGTACTTCTGTGCCCTTCCCTTTCGGATTTTGATTTCAATTCCTCTGGTTTCTCCCACCGGCTTTCACGAGTTACGCTATTTTAATAGTACTTGAATCCCTCAGGGGAAGTATGCTCAGTCCAATTGCATTTTACAGGGGCTACTGTCTGATTCATAACGCCTGGAGTAGGAGCAGATGTAGACAGAGGAACATCTGTAGGGAGTGTAGTAGCAGAAGTGCTGGAAACTGCTTGTGGTGCAAGCCCAGGCCACTGCCGTTTAGGAGCTTGGGAACTCTGTGCTAGGATTTGACGGTTGCATCATCTGCAACTGTTGCTGCAGCTGGGAAAAAGCCTGCTGGGAGGACTGGAATTCGTGCTTGGAAAGAGTTCGTTCCCGAAAGAGTAATTCAAAGTATAAAGGTAAATTCTCTTGAAGCTAGAAAGACTAATAATTAAGCTGGAACACCAAACTGGAGCCACACCGATTGACATGAAATCACTGCCTTTGCCCATTACATATAAAAAGGCATTCAAGCTGCTAAGTGCGCTACAGAGCTGGAAAGAGAAGAAAAGCGCTCTAGTGCCTATTCCGAGCTTACTAGAAGGAAGGATCCTATTTGTTATTCTAAAGTAGCGATCGGAAACAGCCTCACCCTTTAAGATGCCCCATATGCCGAATTAGGGCCGATCAACAAAGGAAAAGTCTCTAAAAGTGTTAAACCTCGCCTTCAACAGTTAGTGGTTTTGCCTTCAACTCTTCTCTATCATAAGAGAGGAAAGCAACTAAAGCACGTCGAGGTGAGCAGCGGGCGTCTTATTAGAAGGTGGAGCTGCTACCCCGAAAACGGAGTTCTTGACGCATGTGTTAAGCATATAGCTGAAGTAGATGGACCAAAATCGGATGTTTCAACTTCTTTTCTTTCTGAGAATCGAATGTGGGAGGATATCTCATACTATATTCTTTCTTATGCAATAGCCTTTTCAGTAAAGAAGGAGTTCCTTCTTTTTAGAGATTAGAGATTCACTTTGAATGAAAAGGTGACTTGAAATCTCTCATTAATTCTCAGGTAGGAATTCGGAAGTTGCATCTACTCTTTTTTGAAGAAATGAATCTGGAGCTGCAGAGGTTGAGACATGTTGAGGTTTCGTTGGTGCTTTGATCTGGAAATTCAGTAGCGCATTTGCTTTCTCGAAATGCTAAGGAGTTTGATGATTCAGTTATTTTTTTTGAGGATCCATCCCCCAGATCTCATTTCATTTGTAATGCTTTACAAAAGGATGTAATTGCTGCCTCGTTATGCTACGCAAATTATCCTCAAGCCAATCCGAGGTGACAAAGAAAGAGGATAGTACTTCATTCATGGCTTCTGCGACGAGCTTGGACAAAGCTTTTGCCTAGGGGCTTCAGAGCTCCCAAGCATACTATGGGCCTACCGCACTACTAGTAAGACCCCAACAGGAGAGACCCTATTCAGCCTCGTTTTGTGGACCGAGGCCATGGCGCCTGTTGAAATTAGAATACCGAGCTTCCGAGTTGAACACTTTTCTAAGAAAGAAAACGAAGAAGAGTTGAAGACCAACCTCGACCTAATTGAAGAGTTAAGAGAGCAAGCTCAGGTCAGAATGGCTACTTACCAACAGAGGATAGCGAAGTACTACAAGGCCAGATTGAGATTTGGAAATTGGATCGATCAGAGCTCGAAGCCTGAAAGCTCAGGTCTGAGGCAACGAGTGAAACCGCTGTAAAAATACAAGAGGTGCCGGAGCTGCTCCTACTGACTATGACTGGACAGCAGTGGACTCTTTCTCAAAGTCTGACCCTGCCACCTATCTTTGATTTGATGAAGCAACCATCACTGAAGCAATTGATTGAGTAGCCAGCTCAACTCCATTTAACAGGTTAGCGGCGAAAGGGAAGGCAAGGACCCGCTTCCTAGAAGAAAGAAAGCGACTGGTTCAGTTTATTAAGAGATGAATACTCCTAACAAAGAAAACTCTGAAGTGAAGAACCACTCATGTCCACTCAAACAGCTCAACTCCGGGACTCTCAAAGCTTGTAATAACACTTTTCGTTCCCACCGAAGGCCTTTTCTTTCTATCAGTTTCAAATCAAAATAGATATTGATCTGGGCCTATGCCCATTACCCAAGATTACTATTCAACGCAAGAAAGAGGCGCAATAGCATCTTTTTAATATAAATTAATTAAAATTAACCTTTTCCGCTAGCTGGGAGCAACTGCTTGGACTGGATGTACGCCGAAAGAAAGTAGAAAAAAAGCTACCACTTCAGAGTGTACGGCTATCTCTCAGCTTCTGATCCCTGCCTAGATGAAGAAAGGAGTGTCCATAAAGAATCATCAAGTAGGGAGAGGTGCGCTTAATATAAGCTAAAACGAGAAGGCAATTCAAATTTGAAGTCAAGAACAAGAAAAGCTCATGCGAAGGTTAGACTAAAAGAAACATTCCCGTTCTGCATATATTATAAATATATTCTAGATTGAAAGAATTACATAAATAGAGTAGAAATTCTTCGCGTATTAGGAACCAGCCCGGTGTTTAGCTATAGATAGCTATGTATAGGACTTTTCTTGGGATGACTGATTAACTGTAATGGGAATGAGTAGCCCCTTACCCTAAACAAGCGAGCACAATAGAGCTTACAGTTGTCGTCTATCTTTGCTCGATCACTAAACCGTCAGTCTTAACTCCTTTTTTCATTTGAAGTCAGAAAATTTTGAAGTCCATCAATCTGTAGTGGAATAGTCTCACCAGCCCGTAGAAGAGTCCAGTAGTGGGTGAGTAGAGTCTGTGCTTTCTTTGGTGGGCACCGGGCACACAGCAAGAAGTAGCTCCGTCAACACAGCTCTAGGCGCACGCAATCAGCTCAGGAAGAGCACAACTCTAACTAGCGAAGCGAGGCGATCAGCTCAACTGAAAGAGAGGGGGCAGACGATGCTTTATAGCCTTCGTGACACAAGAAGGGCAGGAACTGACCACACTGTCATATAAAACAATAAGATAGAGACCTTACACCGAAAGAATGGGAATGAGTCTCATACTACGGGACTTATGAAAGTGAAAGTCCTCTAGTTAGCTTTACGCTTCCTCTACTTCTCCTTAGGCAAAAGGGGACGCTTAACACCCTTCCATTAGTATGAGTTATTCAGTAGTTAATGATTTGCGGATTGTAGCTTCAGTCGATAGGGTACTTCTTGCTTTCCTTCTGTTATGAGAGAGATCCGCTATTTCATGACTGAGTTCCTTAGCGTGGAGTACAGACAGCTAGAAGCTTTCCCAAATCAAGTAAAGGAATGGTTAAGTCAAACATTCCGGTCTTAAGCCAATCCGTCCTGCCTGGTAGGTGCAATCAGTATACGAATACCGTCCTTTCAAGAGCCTCCCCTTAAGCGCTCTGGCACTGATGCGCTAAGGAATTGAATCAAGAAAGGAGGAATGCGCTCTGATCTGAGAGTGCCTTGTTCTCGTTACTGGAGGGTTTCGGGGAAGACCTATAAGGAACCAACGCTTCTCTCTTCTCAAGTGACAGCAGGAGAGGGCGTTTGGGCTATAATGTAGAATATGCGCTGGTAGTCTCACCAGCCCGTAGTTAGCGGTTCAGAACCAGAACCTGATTTCGTGGTCGCCCTCCGAGGAGGGGTTAGTTTCAAACAAGAGTTTTAGCTTGGGAGGGAAGCCCCCGGTCGCGTTTGACTATTTCAGTTCTAGCTTGCTTACCAGAAAAGTAGTCCTACTTCTCTTTTTCAATATCTATACCAGAGATTGATTTTAGTTACGATTCATTATTTTTCTCTTCTTCTGCCCCATTCCCAGGGAATCCTTCTTCTCCCTAAGAATTTCACTGCGATTGCGCTGTTCTTGCGCTGCTAGCTTTTTTTGCCAGACGGAGCGAAATGAATGGGAATTCATTTCTCATTTCAATTTGGTGAATACCCCCTTGGCTTTTTCCATGTCTCCCCAACAATTTCTTTCGCAGGAGCCACTACAATTGCTTTAGCGGGAGCACCAACTCTAACGTAGCTTGCTTTCCGGGTAAAACAAGAACCCCTGTATCTGATGGTTCGATCTCCGAGTCATGCAGAGGAAATGGTAAGAGATCACCTGCGTTAGTTTCGGCTTCGAGAAAAAGAAGAGGTGTTTGCGGCTGTTCACTAGATGTACCCTAAAGAAAGAAAGCTACTAAGTAGTAGTTAGGAATGCGGCTAGCTCAGCTAGTTTACTTACTTGCTTATTGGTTGAGAACGGAAAAGCCTTGTTTTCCCGCTTTGATCTAGGTTCTACCACTGCAGGGCTCAATCATGGAAAACAGGTGTGCGTCAATTGAGAAATATGCCGACCTATATTTCTGCTGTTCACTCGGCCAAGCCGCTTCTTCTATCTCCGTTTACCATTTCCTTCAGGAAGGACAGTTGTTGATGAAAGAGACTCTTTCCCCGACGAATCCATTCAAGGAGATGCAAGGGTTTCACTCGTCAATGATCCCGTCACCCTGGGCTCTTTCAGCCTTTTTTTTTCTGCAATAGCTCTTCCCCACCCAATAGAGATGGAAGGCAAGAGAGAAGGTCAAATATCCTCTCTCAGAGATGGATGTCTTTTGCAACGGAAAGCGACCGTCAAAGGTTCGTCCCGGACCGGAGTCCTAGGCTTATCAGAAGGCTTCATCCTCGCATGCTGGCTGCTACGCTTGAACAAGCAATTTAGTTCATTTCCATTCATAGTAGCTCCTTAGCTGCCTATGGGAGATTGGTTTTACGTCAGCAGGCACAACAGCCGGCGAGATGAGCTTCAAACGGCTTTCCCAAGCTCGCTACAGACAGATGGGGAAATCACCATATATAAGTAAAGGCTGGCTGTGACAAAGACATATCTGCTAGAACGAGTGCTTTAAGAGTGCGGGCATACATTCTATCCCCAAGGCTACACTCCAGGTTGAGGAGTGACTCGGGAATAAGGGTATAGCAAGATAACCCCGGCCAATTAGGAATGACGGTATGATATTAGAGCTTGAATCAGAAGCTGACATCGAGTCTCTCTTTGATTCATCCAGAAAGATTCAAGAACGATAGCAACTAAACTCGAAGTAGAGGTGATGGAATGGGAAGCAAGGGTATTAAGATTTCGATAGATAGTTTAGTTCACACGCTTTTGATAGAATAGAGTTTGGCAGCAGAGAGAATCCTTTCCCGGCAGGCAGGAGTGGTACCAAAGACAGGTTTTCCATATCTGTGTGTGGTCCTGGTTATGAAATATCTGGACCGTTAGGGACAGGAAAATCCATTCCGTCCGGAGAGGCAGGAATCTAGAACCACTGAACTTCACTGGCCTTGACAGAGGGTTTAAGAGCTTTGGACTTCCGGTTTGAGGCACCGCGAACAACTTCTAGGCAGGTAGCCGTCCTTTATTGTTAGATCGAGCACCTACCAGGGCGTACAAGCCTTTCAACCTCTTCATGACATGCCATTTGTTCACATCCTGATTGGCTTTCATCGAGGTATTGCAGACCGAAGTGTATATCTCTACAAACTAAGAAAGTCCCCCAGGCCTGAGAATCTTATTTCTGAGCGATCTTGTCTGCCGGGAGAAGCTTCTAAGATAACCCGGGCCTCGAGCAAGGTCCTTGAAAGGCTGGAATCCGTCTGGTTGGTAGGGTGCCCAGATTGAAGAAAAAAAGTCCAAACAGGTAGCAAAACTCTTCTGAGGAGGCTGATCGTTGATGTAACGGTAACCATTACCGAATCGACCTCAGGAGGAAGAGAATAACCCTCAGGGGCAATCTCAGGAAAATACGCATGCAGGCAAAGCTGTAAGAGCCAAAGTGGGCCCGTAAGACTAGCAAACGAGTCCCGCACCAATCTATAGAGGCTTCGATAGATAGTAAGCGTGAGAGTTTCGATCCTCGTGAAGGGCCTTTGCTTTAGGAGGTTCTTCTTGGTAGTGTTATGGTTTATGATTGACAGCTTCATTCCGAACATTTCGAATCGCTGTTCCAGACTCAGGAGGATTTCGGTCAGAGTGTCCACTTTTGACTTCAGGACCCTGAGCTGATAGTCCCAGAAGTGATGCATCAATGTGTCTTAAGGTGGACAAAACGACTTCTTCATATAATGGTTTTCTAGATTGAATTACTCTTATGTGCGTTCCTTCTTCGAACCTTTTGGTATGTATTGCCCCCTAACTATAGATCAGATCCACCGGACGAGAAACTCCATTCCGCACTGCTGCTGAGTCGTCGGACTTATCCACCAAGGGATTCGTGGAATTTCTGTGGATTGCGTTGGGGGAAATCTACCAAAGCTAGGCAGATAGATAGACTCCTTTTCTGCTGCTAAGGGAGAGAAAGAAATCAAATCAAATGATTGTTTTTTAATCAGCGTCCCTTTTTTGGTATGCAGATACTAAGAGTCCTCTCATTACCAACCAGTAGACATCATCTGGCTGAGTCTTGCCGGTATCAACAACGAGAAAAAAACAACCAAATGAAAACAGCAACTAACTAAGGCTCTTGGCCCAGACAACGTCCTAGGCGTAGGGGGGATCGGAGCAACGCAAGAGGGAACGCCTAGACGGACGTTTTTTTTCCTGGGCTGCAGTAAGAAGATCGAGAGGTCGTTACGCCCCTTGTCCCCGAAGATGGGTAATATGTTCTCAAAAAATGTTGCTCCAATCTGACCTAGCTGGCGAGCGATCCCAGTTCGCGGCAGAGAACAAGACAGCAAGCGAGCGTACCTTTGTTCGCTTCTTCTCCACCAAGCACGGACGTTTAAGGATAACTGTAGGTCGGTGGCTACCTAAGGAAACTCCGATTCGATCTGCCCCCCGGTTGGGAGGCATTTACCTCATCCCGATCACAAGGAGAGGTTCACCATGATGGGGGGTACTGATTTTTTTCCTTCCGGAAAGAATGAAATGCATAGGGGACCATCCTTTTGTTGCGGCATGCTCTTCAGATTTACGGATTCGCAAGGGGCCTTTTGAATTGAATCTTAAGTAGTCTATCAATGGTGCGAAGAGAAACATCTCTTTTTTTTTACTTATCGATCCCGGCCCGGAAAAGTGACCGACCAGGACCCTATTGATGAATGAAATCAAGGGTTTATGAGCCCTAGCCCTTGTAAGCCCACACCTGTGTAGAGTAGATCGTTCAACACCTGCGGCACAAACCCATTTTTGACCTGTTGGTCCTAGTATCATAGGCGACCGAACGGCCGCCCCCTAATTACTAGACCAACCCGCTATAATAATTCCATAAACACCTAGCGAAGATATGGCAAACAAATAAAGTAGCCCTATGTTCGGATCTGACAATACCATACCATAATCAAAAGGTACAACGGCCCGAGCGACCAGACTTAACATAAATGTAGCCACTGGAGCCATTCTAAAAAGGGGGAAATTAGCACTACTTGGTGAAATAGGTTCTTTTAGAATCAATTTCGAACCATCTGCTAGAGGTTGTAACAATCCGAACGATCCCACTACATCAGGACCCTTTCGACGTTGCACAAAAGCCATTACTTTACGTTCAGCTAGCACTAAAAAGGCTACTCCTAGTAGAAGTGGTAGAATTATTCCAAGTATTTCAGCTGGAACAGCTATGTACGTTTTCGATTTTCTATTCACTCATGTTGGTCGAGTCGACCCAATCATGATATTGAAGGATGGGACCTTTTCTCGAAAAACCCTGGATCCCGTGAATAGTTGAAGAGGGTGCAACATCGAATCCTGTTACGTTACAAAGAATGGAATCTTAGCTCGCCTCACTTGCTTTCTTTACTGCATAAGGGCATAAGCAAAGTCAAGGGATTTCCTTCTAACTAGTGGCTGAGAGTATACCTTCATTCAACAGATTTGTGATTGAGTTAATAACATGCTCTGGGTCTGGAATCTTTGCTCTTCTCTTTTGCATTTCCGTTGCCTGCGTTTTTTCTTCGTGTCCGTTCGTATCGCTTCGGGGGTCGACGCCAGCTATAATAGTTGAAAAGAGGGGGGCCAACCAAGACCCCCTAATAAAAATGAGTTTTTTTCGATAAAGAAAACGCGACAACTTCGGACCAGATTGAATTAGCCGATCTTACAAAAGATATTTTTCGGGCTGGTTGGGAAGGGGTTATTATCGGAGAAAATCATCGCTGAGAAATAGATTCGACTATTTAGTCAGGACGAATGAGTGGCTGTTCAGCATGCGTAGGAGGAGATTGACCCTTCCCCGAGTCAGTCCAGTCAGAAAGGGGAAGGCCCGCTGTCTAGACTGCATTTCGGGAGTTTGAACACCATTCCATTTAAACCAAAAAGATCACCCTGTCAAAGGTATCTCTTCCTTCCTTATGAGTGGAAATGCAATCCAATCCCGTTTTGTCTTTTTTGACAAAAAAACCAGCCAGCCGGTAGGTAATTATATATATATTTTATATAATTAAACCCGTTCTTCCGACCATTTTTGAAAAGTGCATACAAAAATGACCTCTCAAGTCGGGGAACGCATGAGATCTTTACCTAAACCAAGTAGGTCCTTGAGCGGATCACACGTTAGCCCCAAGACCTTTGTCTCTAACTAGAAAAGTCAATTTTTGAGAAGCTTCTGGGCCAGTAGGCCCGTCAAACTCACTGGGATAAGCATCTTTTTCCAGACAAAAGAATAAGCAATGAAAACAAAGACAGAAAAATCCTTTTTATAAGACAAGTAAGCTTCTCTAGACCATACAAATGCGCGGGGAGCCCATGCAAAGGGTTTTTTTTAAGATATGCCAGGTTCCACCAAGTATACAAACCCTACATGTCCGAACATGATCTCTTATTACAAGTATATCTTTTAAATCGTCCACACTATCAATCCATCCTCCCCCCCCCAAGGGAAAAGGCGATTTTTTTGAATAACCAAATATCAAGGGCTAAAGGTCAAGGAGGTCCTTTTTCTGACATTTCCCCCCACGGGAGCCTAGGTATCATATACGCCTAAAAAAAAAAAATCAAGAGCCTTGAGCACTAGGAGAAAAGCACCTATATCTAACAAGATATAGTGAATACTGGTCATTTTCTTTCTATCTTTATCTTTCCATACATAACCGAAGAATAGAAAGGATTCTTCAAGAGTCTCAGGTCCGAGCATGAAAAAGACCGCCAAAGCCTAGAGGAAATTAAGTGGAGTTCTCCATATTTATATTTCGGGTTGGGAAAGGAATCGATCTCTCTTTCGTTTAGGGAAGGGGAAATGCGCATCCTTTTCTAGGATGCGCATTGCATTGGCTGTGAGTTATAGAAAAAAGTATGAGATCTCTTGCTCTTGTTCCAAGAGTTGTTACGAAAACGTCTTTCTGGATTGAACGTTGGTTCAGGACGGGGGAAATCAGTCCTAGAAAATCAAAGGGTCTTCCTCCTTTTGGCCTAGTGGAGGTAGAATAATTTATAGCTAGAGCACTTTACTTTTTTACAAGCATTTCAGCTCCAGCCCTCAGGTACCTTAGCAAGGCATCAGCTAGTACAGCAGTTAGGGTCTCACATCCCAGTTATCCTATTAGGGAGCGGGCAGGGACAGGGAAAGAGCCGAGGGAAAATATGATTTTTGCAGACTGCTAGCTAGTTACATCACCGGGGGAAGGGGAAAGCTCTTCAAGAAAAGAGGTCACTCCTAACCTTGCAAGGACACAGCCAGTTTGAGAGTAGATGGGACTGAAATCAGCCGGTAGCAAAGGAAATGGTAGCCGTGCTTTATATAACTGCTTTTAGGTCTTCGTTGATCACTTTTGCTTAATTAAAGGACTTCTCTTTCTCGCTTTCTAGCTTTCGAAATAGAATAGTCAATTCTTGTGAACGACTCCGATGCTCTTTCTATTTAAGAAAAAGCCGTTGGAGGAATAAGCGATGCTGCTAAGATCCGTAGTCGATTTTTTTTATTTAGCTCTTGAGGGAAGAGACAAAGCCTTTTTCTTAATCTTAATAGGATGATGCTGGAACTTCATTTCCTACCCGTGATTCAGATAAGATAGATGGAACTACCACGACTACCTCAAAAAGGTGTATGCAAGGGTTGAAAGATAGAATTCACTTTTGCTTCCTTTCTCCTCTTAGGAATCATACTACTGTGATCATATCTGCTGTTCGCATATCCGCTCAAGCAAGCCTGTCCCAAGCCGGCTAAACAGTTGCTTTGAAATTTTCCTGCGAATGAATCAACCTGAGCTATACACTTATTCTTGATCTTCTTCACTTCATCTCATCTCTTTCGAAAAATGGCGAAAGACTACTCGCCTATCAGTGCTTGCTTAACTAAAAGATCCCCTTCTCCATTTCGTTTGGTGCCATTCCGTCACTCGGGTGAAACCTAACTAACTAAGGTGAGAAATCCTGTGACTCACTCTGTCTTTTCGCCTGTAAGTAGAGCATTTTAGAAACTATCCGTCAACTACTCCTCTTATCCATGCATGCCCGTCGTTTTTATAATGCGATCTCTGGAATTCGTCGGCAGTGAGTAATATCATCAGCAGTTACGAGTGCTTATGCATCCCGCCCGCTTATAAAACCATGTGAAAACCCAATAATGAAAGACGGGAGGTCTACATAGTTGATAGAAGAGTTTGGCGATGCAGAACAAATAGGCTACGCCAGAACAAGATTTTTCAGATAGGAAATATCTCGCTAGTCGAAAGACATGCTCCGTGCTATTTATCGGTTATTCCTGAGCTTCATGACATGAATCTAGGGAAGACAGGCGAGCGACTTCAGTCGCTCCGCTGGATGGATCGATTTAAAGATGGATAGCTGTGGTTGAGGGTAGCATGCGGCAAGCTGGTCTGCCAGAGTGAAGGAGCGGCTTCGCTATCCCATGCCAAGTTCAGGGCCAGTCCTCCTATCGCGAACCTAGCCACTTATCTACCGCATCGGGGAAAAGATCTCGGCGTCGGTTGGAAAGCTTATATAGTTGACCGGAAGGTGAAGGTCTTTCCGAGCCGGGCAAAGGGTTCGGAGTTGGGTCCTAGACCTAAATCGGATCAGATCATTCTCGTGCGCTCGAGAGGAGCCAGACGTCCTCTTCACTGAGCTTGGCCAAGTGGACCTTAATTCATCAACCGGCCTTCTTCTTTGGTGATCATACTCTTTTTTAAGTAGGTATGTATGGTACAGGTCAAAGGTGGATGCCATCCTTTTGGTTTGGTCATGATCTTGATGGTGAGCTTTTTATCGGATGTACCCCAAAACTTTCTGCTTCTTGTCCTTTGACACTGGAAGCGGCTTTCTTATTCCTTGCTTCCTTTTTACTTACCAGGCCGGTCCTTGGCTCATACCCCATTCGCCATAGAAGATGGTCAAGCTAGCTCTACGAGAAAGTCAATTGAACTGCTTTGATGGATCTATCATACTTTTGATAATTTACATGACGTCGGACGAGAAATCTTCGATTTTAGGCGGATGATTCAGGTCCAATAGAGATAACAAAGCCTGGTCTATGCTTTGATTGCTCAGGCGCTGGATATACAGATGGGAGATGGTGTCTTGATCGTACCCTGCCGGCGGAGGGTCCCCGTGTTCCTCGAATGGATCTCTTAGTTGTTGAGAAGGTTGCCCAAAAGCAGTATATAAGGCATACCCAGTAAAACTTACAAGTAAACCAGATATAGAGATGGCGACTAGGGTTGCTGTTTCCATTATTTCCATTATTATAAAATTTCAAGATCAAAATGGATCTATGATACGATCTTTTATTTAC
>JAOTAX010000194.1:55857-70663 GCA_025629825.1 Erythroxylum guanchezii | reverse complement strand
CTGACGGGGCTCGAACCCGCAGCTTCCGCCTTGACAGGGCGGTGCTCTGACCGATTGAACTACAATCCCAGGAAAATTAGGCGTACAGCCTCCAAATTCTTATATGATTTTTTCTCATTGGATTTCAGTGGAACTATTTAGTTTCTCCGTGTTGTAACGGAGACACGAATGATATACTCTCTTTTTATAATAAAATCGATCTTTATAAATGCAGTGAACTCTAGTAGGCTAATTCATCAATTGAATCAAAAATGGGCCCTTTTAACTAAGCGGTAGAGTCACGCTCTTGAAACGCCCTAAGAAATAGGCGTAAGTCATCGGTTCAAATCCGAGAAATAGAAATAAAAGGGCGTTTCTATTTTCCACGAAACTCCTGTCTTAGTTTTCATTTTTCAGAAGAGGATATAGATATGAAAAAAAGCGCCTGTCGAGTAGTTTTTTTTTTTTAAGTGGAATGCTAATTATATTATGATATGATGATAAGTAGTCGATTAGGGAAACAGCTATGGTCACTACAGGGTATACTCTTCCTCATGTTTCATTTATCATATTTTATGTCCTGGGACATTTTTTTCTAGATACCATAAAAAATCGCCGCCAAACAAAGTCTTCCTACTTCTACATTTTTCCAATCAGATCCGAAAGAGAAATCAATCAAAAAAAAGTCAGTGCACCTGAATTTTTTCATGACTATATAAGCTATTCTGATATTAAGATTCGATATAGATGAAATCGTGGAAGCGAATCTTTGATTTACTTGGACCACGTAAGAATTCGTCGTCCGATTGAATCTGATTGTTCCTGGATGTTTCATAGGAATCCATCGCTATTCCTTTCCTCCACCAAGAAAGGTTCATTCCGAATTACAAGAGCAATCTCTCTTTTGTTTTAATTCATTTTTATTTTGGTTATGGTAATGCAATGCAAGAGGTCGGAAATCCAGTTGTTTCTGATTATGAAAATAAAAGAGCTTTTTTATGTTATGTGAAATTGATGAAAACCCGATATTTAAAGGTCGATAATGTTAGAAAACGACTGTCGCTATCTGATGGTAAAATACCCATGGTCGGTATATCTTTGAAAGCTCAGACGGAGCGAATAAACGGACTCCTCGAGGGCTACGCTAAACCTTTAGTGCAAACCAGAAGGACTGAAGCTGTTGGATGTTGCTCAGTGCTGCTATAACTTAACAACCAAAAAGCTCTGCGTCGAACTTAAGCCCCTTCGAGTTGGCCACGGAGCAACAGCCTCTGACGCCCCACACCATTGAGAAAAGAGGGGGCTTGCGCATCAGACTACTTTAGGTGGCAGGATCGCAACGACCTAGCCCAAACCCACTTAGATAAAGCAGCAAGGCCTATGAAGGGAGCGACGACCTTCTTGTTTTTAACTCCAAAAGATCAACCAAACCTAGCCCATACACCCACTGCGCGAGTGGAATACTATTTAGTCAAGTAGAAGGGCCAACCTGAGAGCGAGGCAAGCTGGGAACGGGCTGAAACTTACGATTAGAAGACCAAGTCAGAGACTACTTGACGTCTCGAAGAGCGACTCTCAACGAGGACGTTGAGACTTTTCGAAAAAAAAAAGGGGGGGGGTGAGCCGCTCCAAGTCGAAAGCGCTAACAGGGGAAGGGATGGGCATTCAAAATCAATAAGCATTCACTAGAACTACAGCTCCTTTTTTATAGAGCTAGAGCGCCAACAGATATACCAAAAAAGATGTCATCATAAGATATCCTATCACTTCCAGATATGCTATTAGATAGACCCAGAGAGAGATCTATGCGCTCAGATCTGAGTACTGCAATTGGTTCGGCTGAATGGATAGAATTTTTTGAGGCTGGTACGACATCGAAAGCTACTCCACCTCGATTAAGAAAACTATAACTCCTAATGTCTGAAGGAGAACTTCCAATGGTTGGACAAGACTCGACTCTAATAAGGAACTCACTGGAGCACTCGCTTGAATGTAACGTGTCCTACTTTCCCTTAAAAACTGAAAAAGGAAAAAGAAACTCTGGTTGTAAGAGATTCAGGGGTTGCCTTGGGAAATAAGCAGGCCTCGCATTGGAAGCAAGTTATAGAACTTGATCGCAGGTATAAACATAAAACTGGAAGGCTCTGTCCCTTGCGGCTAGGAAGAATTCATATAGAGGCAGGGAAGAAAGTCAATCCCTTTTCATATCATAGGTTATTGTATCTCTTCAAAAGTCAATTTTAGACTTCTACTCTATAGAGAGGCAACCACCATGGAATAATCAAAAGTAAATAACAAAGAGGGGAAAGGGCAAAATCGAAAACTGGAAAAATGGCTGGTCTTTGGTAAGATTCTGGAAGAAGACAGCCAATATCTCTCTTGACTAAGGCAACTCAATCGGAAAAGAAAAGACCTTGTAATAAAAGAAGCCACTATAGCCAGGTTTCGTGCCAGTTCACGGGGAAAGCGCAACTATTGAAACTGCTTTCCAAGCCAGTCCAGTAAGTAGTGCCAATCCAAGTAATAAAGCAAGTTCTTTTTCGAAAGAGTGTGAAAAGCCTTGATTTCTGCCCTAGCGTAGTCAGAAATCCAAGATGCAATCGGGAAAATAGAGAGAGGCTAAGGTTCCTGCTTTTAGAACTCTTTAGCTCGAATGGAAGGAATCAATGCGCATTGCCAGAATCAGCCTGATGACTGCAGCTAACTTCTCTACGGCCTAAGTTCAAAGACATGGACCAAAGCAAAGGCATTTTATCTATCCAGATAGCCCTAAAAAAAAAGAAAAGACACGGTAGAAAAAAAGCACCAATCAGTCAAGCTCGTGACGCGTAGTGCCCCATAGAAAACCTCACTTGGAGGGCGGAAAGCATGCTGGTACATTATTTTATTATCTCTGTGTGTCTCGCGCCATATTTTTTTCTGATAAACATCACAAAGCCCACCCGGGGCGCGTCTCGTTTGATTGAGATCGAACACAACCTAGGTAATAGTATCCTCCGTAGAATCTCCTAAGCATGGTTGGTCTTTACGCCTGTGACCTGAAAAAGCTTTCTGAGTCGCTCAGCGGTAATATCTTCCCTTTCCTTCAAGTAAATCTAACTGAGCCCAAGCTAACAAGAGCCCGCTCCTTCCCTCTCTTTCTCCTCAAAGAAAACAGAAAAATGGAAAGACCCTTTTGCTTGCTTCGCTTACATGCTTGTTCCTATGAGTTGACTACTCCATTAGGGAATACTCCTTTTTGTCATATACTGGATGCTCGAGGTTCCCAAAATCGAAAGCTGCGGCAGTTGGGGAGTTTCAAGAAGACCAATGAGCACCCACTGATCGAGTTGGGGAGTTTACCTCTGCCTTCTTCTTTCCGATTGATCAAGTCAAAAAAAATCCAGTTGATTACGAGACTTTCTGATAGAGGATAGTTTCCAGTAGAGCGAGAAGGCTTAGTTAAAAGGAAAGCAAAAGCACTTTCAAGAGATCCTAGGCCCAAAGCCATTTCTCGATAGTTTAGTGAGCCCCTAGTACCTTAATCAGAGAGCTTGAACACGCTTTCTGCTTAAAGAAAGATTGCCATAGAGACGACTGATACTGATACAGACAGAGGACAACTCTTTTTAAAAGAAAAGGCAACTGTTTTGTGCAACAAAGAAAGAGAGAGAAGGGTTCACGGGCGGGTATAAAAGAAAGATCGACCTTTCTTTCGCCTGAATTATCACATTTGACTTTCTGGTATAGGCTCTCCTACATGAGATTGATTGAATAAAATCATGATTTGTGGGTGTGTCTATTTTGCTGGTTTACCAATTGCTGGACTTAACCTGCCGTACTGATTCGGCAGCTCGATTGGAATATTTAAAAGAAGGAGTTCGTCCTGCACCTCCTGGTGTGCTGCTTCCTGCCACGACTTTTTGAGTTTCCCACTCCTCCATTGGCTAACTGGATGGACCCTTGATTAGATATTTTGCGAGGTTTTGATTGGATATAATCGTCTTTCCTTTTGCTATAAGCCTCGTTCTGTGGAAGCCTTAGCGACTCGTTCGCTTGATGGGTTCCGTTTTTAGTAGACTAGCATCAAGCTTCTCCTTGTCCCGTTCCTTTGTTCTTTGTCCAGTTACTCGGTCAATGAAGACGGAATCAGGGCTCTAGCTCTCTCAGTCCCATTCCTGATCAAATAACATCCCAAAAGAAAGAACGAAGAAAGAATGGAAGGCAGCATCCTGTGTCGAAGGGGATCCATGTTCCAGTAATTGGTGTAAAAAGATATGCTTTATGGTCAAGGAAGATAGGTTGATTTCTTTCTTTCCGGAAAAGAGAGACATGCGAGTTCGACTCTCGTTCTATCCATGTTCAGCAGTCAGTCCTTGTTCATGTTGGAACTGTTGATGGCAGTACCGCTCAACTACGAGATGCTTGAAAGTCGATGTTCCAAAGAGTAGCATCGAGCCCCGAAACGGCAAGCCATGCTTCAAGCTAAGTCCAGCATCTCAAGTGATTAGGCGAGAGCAGGATTCGTGACAAGAGAAGAGCTGAGTCCTTGAGTTCTTCCATATAGGCTTCTACTAGCCCTTCGTCCACCACGAGTGAATAGTCTATTTTCAAGTTTTCTTTTTAATTAAAGAAAGAAATCGGGTTTCTACGAAAAGGGGGTTTAGCGAGTTGCACGATTTCAATGGTTGTCTCTAGGCTAAAATATCTTTTCAACCAAAACAAAAAGGTGGTTGTCAATGATCTGATTCTCCCGCACCCAAGCAAGGGAATGGGAATCAACTGGCCTTCTGACCTTCTGAGATGGAGAGAACACAAAGTCTTGTTGACTCAGTAACGTCTTTAAAGGGAGAGACCCGAGGGGAGAGATTGACTTGCCTTTCCTTGAAGTGGGTGTTTCGCTTTGGTGCTTTCCTTCCCTTTGACTTCGATCTCCTCTTTCCTTTCCAGGTTAGGGATTTTGTGCTTTTCTCGAGCATTGCACATAAATAGCCCTTATCTTACGTAAGCTTCTAGTAAGGTGAATACACAGACTTTGATTGGTACGGGCCCAGAAGGTAAGGCAGTCTGTCAGGCTAGCCTTATGGGGAGCTCGGATTACCTGAGTAAGTGTGAGACTCAACCTAGGGAGAGTGACTTCCTGCCTTTCTTAAGAATATTCATAGCATCTTTCTACTTTAGGAGTCTTTTTTTTCCCTGCAGTTGCTTTGGCTCTCCCTTCCCTGGGAGCGAGTTCGAGCTCTTTTCCATCCATTGCAGCTTCCTTAATTCCTTCTCATTGCGAGAAAGTTCAAACTCCTTGTCCCAGTACTAGACCTGGTAACATTCTCTCCAGCAGTCCTTTTCACTTGAAGGTATTATCAAAGGACAAATGAAATCAATCCGGTTTAAAAGCCTTCCAATTGGAGTTCCCCTGCTCCTGAAAAGTGCTAGTTCCCAGCCGAGCAAGACTTTCTATCGATAGAGCAAATAGGTATGATCCATAGGTGGTAATAGTTTTGTTCCCTTCCCAGTAATGGGGGATCCAGTGCCTTTTACCAATAGGAAAGATCTTATTAAAAAGATTTCGGCCCTAACTGACTCGCTTTGTAACCCGGCTTGACGAGTCACTTTCCCTGGCTAGTCTAAATCTAAAAAAGTCTGAATTCCCATCTCATCTTCTATCAAGTCTCGTGGTAGTAGTGTAATTCCGCCCCTAAAAAGGGAATATTAGCAAGCCTTGCCCCCACCCCAGGCTACGTTCCTCCAGTTCCTTTGCAAGCGGTTTTTCTCTTGGCAACTCTTGATCCAGTTTCATTGTAAGTCAAAAATTTCTTTCTTTCTGTCAGCTATCTAGTTTTCAGCACGCTTTTCAATCAAGTTGCAGTTTCAGTTCTAATCAGTGCTTCTCTTCCTTTTTAAGTGAGTACTTGATAGGGCCATTCCACAGACTCCTAAGCACTCCCTGTAACAAGGGACTCCATTCCAAGAGGAAAGACTAAAGAAATGGTTGGCGAAAGAAAAGACTGGATAGAACCTATGCGTATGGCAACGTCCTCTATATAGTGTTACACTCTTCTAATTCCAGGGAGTCACTCTAGCCCTAGTCTAACACTCAGGTCTGGTATAGAAGGGAGAAGGAAAGCAACTTCAATATGTAAGAAAATGATTTTCCAACCCTATCCATAGCCCTCAAAAATCGACCTAGTTTTCTATCCCATCGCTTGATCATACTCATACGCTCACGAAAGTGCGATGGTAGCTATCTTGCTCTGTAGCCGGGCGGAGGATAGATAGATTCGGGGGAAAGATAATAGGAATACAGTGGACCGGACGGGAGAGGAGGGCCTAGCTTTAAAAAAGTGATTGAGAAATCAACCTCAGAGATGAAGGAGCTGTTCGTTCGCGCTCAGGGCCCGAAGTACTTTGCTATCCCCCCGCGAAAGGTTTTAGAGTTTGCTGAGTAGGGCACTTCCTGGAAACGAGCTATGGGTGGGTAGAGAGAAGAGAAGGAACCCGACTTCTCTCGATAAGGGAAGGACTGTTCGTGTCGCTACTAGGTAAATAAATTCAGAGGTCGATTCCGATGCTGAAACAACTTATTATCCTTATTACTATGCTTTGTCTTGTAACCTTAAGAGAAGGTGTCCCCTTATCGGCTTTTTCGCTCCTACACGTATGCCGGTAACAACTACTCCAATCTTTGGAAAAATGAAACTCGTTGCCAGAGGGAAAAATTCCCATCCAAAATGATCCACCCTTTAGGGGAATAAACCGAACATCCAAAATGATCCACCCTTTAGGGGAATAAACCCCAACCGCATCATGCCTGTACTTCACTTTATCGAGATTGGCTTAGTTAAAAAAAAAAAAATAAAATATTATCATGATAAACAAAAAACAAAAAGGGATTGTCTTACCATTAATAAGGCTAAATGATAAGGGAGCATATATGAAATTGAGGTATTTGTGTAATAGGAAATTAAGGTGTAATTTTATTCGGGCCTATACTACGTCAGCATGGAATTCAGCATGGAACTATACTACGTCAGCATGGAGGACAAAAGATATAATTCCTCATAGGTTTTATTCATCTATCTCCTATGATTTTTATGGATATTGGGAACGTTTAAGAAGTAGCATTGATTCTGTTAGATGGAAAGATCTTTATCCTGGTTCTATCTATGCTTCTATTGGTTTTATATACCCATACCCTCGATCTATTGATTGTGATGTTTTAACATTAGCTTTCATACAATTACTCGAGCAGTATGCTTACAATATTGATTCTGCGTATTTGAAATTGACTATTGGATATACAATGCAATTACCTTCATCCAGTGATTTGTCATTGACTTTAGGTAAGGCTATTCCATTGTGTGATCATTTTATCGTGTTCCAAAAAAGAAGATATATGAGATGATTGAGCAACTAGTGAAGTTATATGGTGAGCAATATCAGGATGCAGTGATTAAAGGTGTCTTTATTCGTATCTATTATGAACAAAAGGATTCCCTTAAATTTATAGACTTTCCTAATGAGATATCATCAGATATTCTTACTCATATTCACCATGTTATGGAGTCAGAAATTGGAAGTTGTGAACTACCGGATGTTAAATCACTGATGTATAAAAAGAGTCGTATTCCCACTAAAATAAACGCAATCAAAGGTAAGGGAACTGAATGTCGTTCTTTCATTGTAGCCGATATAGAGACTATACTAGTCAATAGTGTTCATGTACCATATGCTGCTGGTTACTTAGTGGTGAATCCAGGTGATGATCTTACTTCCATACCAGAATATTCGATCAAAACCTTTTTCAGTGAAAATAAAATCATTTTCAATCC
The DNA here is from genome assembly GCA_025629825.1 of Erythroxylum guanchezii. Classification (NCBI taxonomy): domain Eukaryota; kingdom Viridiplantae; phylum Streptophyta; class Magnoliopsida; order Malpighiales; family Erythroxylaceae; genus Erythroxylum; species Erythroxylum guanchezii. The sequence continues at coordinate 62,876 of JAOTAX010000194.1, read as the reverse complement.
TAACTTTGAAGATAGGAGTAAAAGAATGTTATTTGATTTTCTATCTAATTTGGAAGTCTATGTAAATAAAAATCCTCGTCTTCGAACAGTTTATTTCCATAATTTTGCCCGATTTGATGGAATTCTCATTCTTAGGTATTATGCTGATCGTGGTAATCCGTATAGAATTCAAACATTGATGAGGAATCATAAACTTTACGAGTTGAAAGTCTATATTGGTGGTAAGCTCTTATTACGTTTCAGAGATTCATGCACATTGCTCCCTAGCAGTCTTGAAGCATTGGGAAAGACATTATGTCCTGAATTAGGTTCCAAAGGTTCTATCCCACATTCTGAATTGGAAGTGTCTAATCTTCAGGGTCATAGTGAGGATTTGATAAACTATCTTCGACAAGATATCCTTCTCTTAGGTGGTGTAATGTTGAAGGCCCAAGAGATTAATTGGGAAAAGTATCATATTGATATCGAGAATGTGATGACATTGTCATCGCTTTCCCTAACAATCTTTCGTCAGAATTATTTGGATGATGAGGCCTTTCATATTCATTTACCTACAAGGAACCAAGACACCTTTATTAGGCGTGGCTATTATGGCGGTCATGCTGATGTCTATAAGCCCTATGGTGAGAATCTTTTCTATTATGATGTGAACTCTTTATATCCTTATATTATGAAAGAATATCCGATGCCTTGTGGTATACCTGTCTGGAAGAATAATTTGGAGAGCGTCGAATTAGATAGCTTGTTTGGATTTATTGAGGCCTATGTAGTATGTCCTACTAATATATCACGTCCATTCTTACCTTATAAGGATAAAACTGGTACTTTAGTCTTTCCTACAGGAAAATTCGTTGGAGTCTTTTATAGCGAAGAGTTGAAGTTTGCACGTAATTTAGGTTATCATATAATTCCTCTTAGGGGTTATTTGTTTGAGAAGAAGGACAGTCCTTTCAAAGGCTTTGTCTCACACCTCTATGAAAGCAGACTAGAATCCAAGAAATCAGGTGATGAAGCTATGACATATTTATATAAAATTCTAATGAACTCTCTCTATGGTAGATTTGGTATAAATCCTGAAAGTACAGTAACAGAGATCTGCAATCAAAAGAAATATGAGGAATTGATGAAGAAGGATAATTTTCAATCAGCAGAGAAGCTTACCGATCATTACTATATTGTCAATTACATTACCAATAATAATAGCATGACTGACGACACTGAATGGAAAGCTCCTAAGATGTCGGCTGTTCAATTGTCAGCTGCTATAACAGCTTGTGCTCGGATTCATATGTACCCGTACATTTCCCGATCTGACTGTTACTACACTGATACTGACTCTGTAGTTTTAGGAAGTCCTCTTCCTGACGATATCATTTCTTCCAAAGAATTGGGTATGTTTAAACTCGAATGCCAAGTCAAGAGAGGAATATTCTTAGCCCCTAAGAGTTATATGTTAGACATAGAAGATGATAGACATATTATTAAACACAAGGGTCCTGCTAAAGATTTAGTAACATCAGAATGGTTTCAAAGGCAATTAGCTGATCTATCTTTAATGGAGCAGATCTCAACTTCAGCTAACTTCAGAATAGATTGGAAAGAACTCAAGATTGTCAAAAAGGAATTGCTTATCAACCTCGGACTACAACAGAGTACGAAAAGAGAGAATGTCTATGATGAAAATAATGTCTGGATAGACACACGACCAAGAGAAGTAATAGACTTAGGGAGTAAAGATGCAACCACTATTTACATATTTGAACTAGAGAGGAAAAATGAAGAGAGGAAAAATGAAGAAAAGGCTAAGAATCCAGTTATTACTGATAAAAGTACAAAACAGGAAGAAGTCAGTCAGTCCCCTACGGAAGGTCAAAAGACCAAACCTACTCTCTACAATACCAAGGCTCAGGCGTTGAAGGCTAAGGCGGAGGCGTTGAAGGCTAAGACGGATGGTAAGAAGGATCATAAACCAAAACCTGATGAATAAGTTGGAAAGGGCCCTCTCCCTTAGAATATCATATCCTACATCATATCCTACCAGGTAGAATATCTACAGGCAGGTCCGTTTCATTTCTTACGTAAGGCAGTAATTCATTAGTATTAATTAGTAATGTACGCTGTAATTATGACTTATGTTCTCTAAAAGTGTATGAATTTGATTCAAATTTTGATTACTGCACACAGCATATACATAGTTGTTGTAATACTTAACAAACTCTGATACCTTTTTATCCCATATCTTTTTCTCTTTACTTAGAGATTCTGGTAAAAGTGAATTCATGAGATCTGTAAGATCATCAGATGGTATAGGATATTCAAGCATGTGATAGTATAAGGGTGATGATGGGTCAATCAGATTTTTCCTAATAAAATCATTGATGATTTTTATTGGATGTCCCATATTAATAAATACATTGGTATATATATCAGGAACTATTCTTACGTAAGGCGAAGTAGTTATAAAATTCTCATGTACCGTATATATAGGTGCACGTTGACTCAATAATGATTCTACTACTTTCATGGCTATGTATGCATCCTTCTGATGAATAAAGTTAGCGCATGATGAGGATTGAGTCTTTCGCCTATCCCTCTTCATAGTAGGTACACTTAGAGTAACCCGTCGTCTCTTTTTGGTAGTCCTTTCATAAACCATTATCTCTTCTTTTACTAAAGACATATAATCCTGTTTTGTAGTTAAATATGGTATACTATAGACAACAGCTCTATCCATTACTGAACAAAACCAACTAATGATGGTAATCAACTTCATAAAATTAACTATGTCTGTATATTTATGGATCCAAAATTCATTGCTAAGTTTTGCGAGGTTATAGCTATCCTTTCGACTAAGTAATTCACCATATTTTAGCCTAATATCATTTTCCATGCTGATCAATGTCTTCCCATAGATCAATGGCATGAATAGACTTTTGATGAGCTTTCTATCTAACTTAGATTCAATGATTTCCATCTGTAATTTATCATTTATTCGATGATGCAAAAATTCCTTAAAATCATGGAGCAAGTACATGTATAAATCTTGTATTTTCCCATCAGGGTGGGGTCGTTCTCCTAGCCATTTCTTCGTTAAGCAATAAATAACTCATGATCTGATAAGCACTGGCAGCAGCATCTTGAGTTATTGGTATCCTATTATATTCTTGAACTCTATCGTTACACAGGACCTTGGCTATGAACTGAAATGGATCACTAGCACCCTTAGCGAAGCTTATTAAACTCTCATCAGAAGCATAGATCAAACTCTGGTTTTCCTTATACCATTTAAGAGCATCATCATAAAGATAGAATTTCTTATACTTAAAGGCAGCTGAAGAGGCTACTATGTCCTTTGCCGACTGGTTGCTTCCTTCTTGATGATTGTTGGCAAAGACTATTAAACTTCTAGCTAAATCACGCTCATGAAAATGCAAGATACCACTGCGGTAGATTCTACCACGGAAGTCCATAAAGGCAGGCAGATAAAAGACATAATCCTCGTATGCGGACGCTAGCCTGATTATGAAATCTTCATACCTAGCTGTCTGCACCCTATTAGCTAATTCCTTTAAGAGAACACTAAGGCTACAAACTTTCTTTATATCCTTATTCAGGTAATAAGATTTCCTCATAAGATCGTAGGCTTCTTTCAGATTCATGTGTGCTAGTATTCCAGGCATAAGAAGACCTACTTTTTCTAAAGTAGCACGATTATTCTTAATGAACTCCAATATTTTTTTATTTATCTGAAATCCTTGTTTCTGAAGCCCATTCAATATGTTGCACATTTCCTTCTACCTATCATCTTCTAATTCTATATAGAAATTTCTTAGGTTACGGGATGATATAAGACTAAACCTATTATTTATATCTAAGGATGATTTAAGACTAAAACTATTATATATATCTAAGGTAGGACCGCTTAAGTAACCGCCTACCATATCCGATAACACAAAAGGCTTCCTTATCTCAAAGTAAAAAAGAAAATTATTTTCCGATATGTGTTCCCAATTTAATGGCTTGCAAACCATTGGAAGATTGAGTTTCAACGGGATAAGACTTAAGTCAAAATCACATACAGCGAATAAATTGGATTCTAAATAACCCTTTCCTTTCTCTTTAACTACTGCTTTCTTATCGTCTGCTGAAAGTGTCTCAATATGGATCAACTTTCTTTCAATCATGAACTCGAGCAATCCTTTACCTATTTCATATTTTTTACCTTTTTTCTGTTTGATATCAACTCGACTACTTGTTGCTGTACTACTAACCATGTTTTTATTTTTGATTATATTAGCCTGTGTTCGAACTGTGCTATCTAACTTGTCCAACAATGTAGATACCCTCACAACCGAGGACTCTTGAATACAGTTTTACAACAACCCTAGGACATATATAATGATAGCCTCCAGCGTATATTGACCGAACTGATCTATAGTACTATTATAAAGATGTTGAGGTAGGTATTTATATAAATAGGATTTAGCGCTTATAAGATCCTTTCCTATCAATAGTTTGATTAAGTTTGGAGTCTCATTAAATATACTATATTCATCGAATTTACTAGTTATATCTTCAATCCTCTTCTGTAACTCAAGTAATTCTTTATCCGATATGTCAATAGTATTATTAATGATCTCTTTATCCCTCTTGTACTCATTCAATAATATCATAACCTGTTTCTTATACCTTGCTGTATCTTCTTTCTCTCTGCTTTTATCTTCTATTTCCCTGTATAAATTATCCCAAAACTCATTAATGACAGTATGATTAGATGTAGAGTTTTATCAACAATTTACTTGTGTAGGCGGGGATCCAGTATTTTCTGAATCCTTATGTAAGGAATTACAAAATAAATTCTTTCAACAAAAATGTGAATTAGGAAAGATTGGTCGACTAAATATGAACCGGAGACTAAATCTTGATATACCTCATACCAATACTTTTTTGTTACCACGAGATATATTGGCAACTGCGGAGCAGTTGATTGGAATGAAATTTGGAATGGGTACACTTGACGATATGAATCATTTAAAAAATAAACGTATTCGTTCTGTAGCGGAGCTATTACAAGATCAATTTGGGCTGGCTCTGATTCGTTTAGAAAATGTGGTTAGAGGAACTATATGTGGAGCAATTAGGCATAAATTGATACCGACCCCTCCAAATTTGGTAACTTCAACTCCCTTAACAAGCACTTATGAATCTTTTTTCGGATTACACCCATTATCTCAAGTTTTGGATCGCACGAATCCATTGACACAAATAGTTCATGGGAAAAAATAAAGTTATTTGGGACCTGGAGGAAGGCGAACTGCTAATTTTTGTCTACAAATATCCAAATTTTTATGCTCCATAGACAGTCCTAACTGGATAGGAACAATAACCAATTGTAGCTCGAATGGTTTGTAGAGGAACCCTCCCTTCTCTAATCCATTCAACGCGTGCAATTTCTTTTCCGTCAAGACGTCCCGCAATTTGTACTTGAATTCCTTTTGTATCAGCCTGTTCAGTTAATTCAATAGCCTTTTTTTTTTATTGCTTTGCGAAATGAAACTCTATTCTTTAATTGTCCAGCTAACAATTCTGCAAGAATATTGGGGTTCCCGTAAGGGTTTGCAATTCTTGTAATAGCAATGTTGAGTTTTCGGTTCACATAATTCATACAATATTTTTTATTTTTTTATATTCATCTGTAATTCTTCGATTCTTTTAGATCTACCTTCTAGGAAAAATTTTGGGAATCCCATATATATTATGATCTGAATATCGATTCGTTTTTGAATCTCTATATATGCAATTCCCTCAAGACCGGAAGATATTTTCATATTTTGTTGTACATAATTTTGGATACATTTTCTTATTTTTTGATCTTCTTGTAGTCCGTCAAAATCATTTTTTGATTGTGCAAACCAACGAGAATGATAATCCTGGGTTGTACCAAGTCTGAAACCAAGTGGATTTGTTTTTTGTCCCATAATCCTCCACTACTATACATATCATCAAATGCCATAGCTGTGGACTTCTTTTTTTTTTTCCACCCCGATTTTTCCTATGTTATATTCTTCATAGTCTGAATAGAATTCATATAATGATCGATTTATTAATACAATAGTTATATGGCAAGTCGGTCTTTTTATGAGATAACCCCGTCCGCGAGCCCGAGGTTTTCGTTTTTTGACCGTAGTCCCTTCGTTAACTTCGGCTTTACTAATGACTAAATCGGCTTCGTTGAAATTCATATTATGACTAGCATTTGCTACTGCAGAATAAACCCATTTTAAAATGGGGTAACATGTTCGATACGGCATGAGTTCGAGTATCATAAGTGTTTCTTCGTAGGAACGTCCACGAATTGGATCAATTACTCTTCGCGCTTTGTGAGGGGACATACATATATGTTGACCTAAAGCGTATACTTCTGTATATGGGTCCTTTTTTCTTTTTTTTATCATAAAAAAACCTCGTATTAATGAACGATAAGCATCTATGTTCGCCCTTTTTTTTTTTTTTTTTTTTATTTGAATATTAATTATTTAATTCCTTATTAACGAATTACCGCCGGGATTTATTATCATTTTTTGCATGACCCCGAAAATTTAGAGTCGGTATAAATTTTCCCAACTTATGGCCCACCATACGATCTGTTATATAAATAGGTAAATGTTCCTTTCCCATTATAGATAGCAATAGTATGGCCGATCATTGTGGGTATAATGGTAGATGTTCGGGACCACGTTACTAGGATTTATTTTTCCGCCTTTGTGTTAAGCTTATTTATTTTTCTTAATAAATGATTTGCTACAAAAGGATTTTTTTTTAGTGAACGTGTCACAGTCAATTTCTCCTATTTTTTTTTTTGAAAAGACGAAGAAACAAATTCTATTTTCTCTCCTATTTACTACGGCGACGAAGAATCAAATTATCACTATATTTATTCCTTTTTCTACTTCTTCTTCCAAGTGCAGGATAACCCCAAGGGGTTGCGGGTTTTTTTCTACCAATTGGGGCCCTCCCTT
>JAOTAX010000194.1:12500-27166 GCA_025629825.1 Erythroxylum guanchezii | reverse complement strand
AGCGGTTGAAAGAGTCGGTCTTGAAAACCGAAGTATTGATAGGAATACCGGGGGTTCGAATCCCTCTCCATCCGCGAAGTCATTCTCTTTTGCGTTATCTATAGATAAGAACGAATCGGATCGACTCGACTGATATGATAGATAGAATGGGTAGCGTGTGTTATGATTTTTTTAGGACTTTGTCTCCCTTTCGTTATCTTCTGCTCCCGGTTGGAGAAGGGCCGGGTGTCCTTTGGGAGCTAAGTCCAATCTTGTGAGTGGTTGATAAACTATGATTGCAGTTTGATTTAGGAAGTCCCATAGCTGTGAGGCTTAACAGACAAAGAAAACGGTGGATACTTCCACTAGTTGGGTAGAAGGTGACGACCCTAATGAATCGACTATGAAGGTGGCTGTTAACTACATCAGCGCTCAAATTCCTTTATCGTTATTGCCCTGGCTTCGCCCTGGCACATTTTTTGTTTTGATCTTCGGCTCCTCAGGACCCAACACAATCTTTTTATTAGAAATTTCCTTTAAAATAAAAGATGAAAAAGGTGTTGATACGTCCTATCCACATAGAAAGCTTACCCTCTTCCACACATTACCGGTGGATGCTACAGCCGCTATTACTTTGGCTGCAGGAGGGGAATAGTTAAGTGAAACTCTCGACTTGGTAAACAGGATGTTTACCCAGGCGCCGTAGTCTTGCCTAACCGTTCGGCCGGAGATTCCCCCCTGACAAGAATGATGACGGCTTTCAATCAAATAATCAAGCTCCGGTCCTTCGCCACTACTAAAGTCAGATTGATTTCTCTTCGACAGTACGCCAGCTCACCCACTATCTGGCGAGAACTGGTGCGAGGGGATACGCTTTGCCTTTTGGTTTTGAACTTCTAACATTTAAATAACTCTTAAGTCGGAACTCAAATCCCCTTGCGTAAGGAAACTTCGAGCTCATATAGGTATTCTTCCTTCTTACCGTAGAATCTTTCTATCTCAATCTCATCTCAAATCGATCTTTATCTCATCTTTCTCTTTCTAAGCCCTGTGCTCCGAATCCATTTTGCCGATTCACGTCACAATTTGTTCCCCAGAGGACAGGATCATGATGACCTCTGGCCCGGTCCAAAAGCCGCAGACGGAAAGGAAGGAAATGTCACCTACAGAAGGAGGAAAGCACTTAGAAGAAAGACTAGTCCAACTCTTAGATGGACAGATGTCGACACTTGAGCCAAAGTCTTCAACCGACAGTACAAAAAGAAAAAATGTCCCTATTGTCATGATCAGAAACGAGATACTCAAATGTATCAGGAAGAAAGGGCCACTACAATCCATGTTTATCAGACTACTCTTTCAAAGTCAAGTGCAACAACTAAACTAAAAGAAGATAAAATCATTTCCCGGAGATACTTTTTGCTTTCCAACCCGCCGCAAGCGCCTTGTCAAGGAGGAGCTCAGTTTCAAGGGATGGCTTGCTGGGACGTTCACGAAAAGGTCTCATGGGCAAGAAAGAATGCGGGTCTAGATAGGCTAAAGACCACAAAACGGAATCAAAAAACAGGCTCTTGCATTTTTGGTCTTTCCAAAGGTCAGTCAAAGGGGGCATCTTCCTTCTGTTCATACGGGATGGTTCTTTTCACTGGGTTTTTAAGGCATGATTCTATGAAAAAAGGATAATGGATCTTTTTTCGCAGATAGCAGGGTAAACATCTACTATAGCGGCGGGGGAGTGCTTGTTGAGCTAACCTTTCGGCTTGAAAGGGCTTAATGAACGGCTTTTTTCTTTCAATCGTCTCTTCCCTTCTCTATGAAGATTCCCTAATGGCTCTGATTTCCATGTGGGGACGGGGACTTCCCAGCTAAGCATTCCTCTCCGTGGAAGCCTAGCCCTATCTGAATCCACAAAACGAGTTTGCTTCATGGACCTCTTGCACGGCCTTAACCCCTCCTTCTTTACTTGATGGGGAAAGAAGAGCTGAACAAGGAGTGACTTTCTTACCTTAATTAACAGATAGCTGTAGTAATCAGGCTTCTTCAACGAAAAGATCAGAGGCGGATTCAATCCCAACAGTTCCCATCTTTGGGCGGAGAAAGACCGTATTCTCATGTCCTGAAAAGAGCATATTCTAGGCATCCGGTTCGTTGAACCCGGTGATTCCTCTTCCATCAACAGCTCTCTCGCTTTCCACGGGGAACTACTTTTCATAGGCTGATCCGAATTAGGCTTAGGCTTTTTAGGTCTTCTACGCGCGGGCATACCCTTTCTTTCTTCTGGCTAGGGTGGGGACATGGATCTTCCATTACTCATTTGTGCCCGTGAAAGAGAAAAGACTGATAAGAGTAGTTGTATACCGACCCCTCCCTTACTCAACAGCCCCTCGTTAAGTACACTCCTTTTGTCTCGGTTTTCAACTACTTTTTTTAGTAAAAACTGGGAAGATCTTCACTACCAATATGATATGCTATAATAGCACTTGGCAAGATAATCAAAGGAAGAAGCATAACCCATATTTCCGCCTTCTGGTAATAAAGAAGGCACCGCTCTTAGCCCACAAATCAATCATCAGGTTGAAAACCGGACAGGAACTATTCATACAATGGCACGAGGAGGTAATGCTACTGGAAAGTGATAGTAGCTGGCTCCTATTGGTAAGTAAAAAAAGAAGGTCGTAGGGTACCAAAGCAAAGGCGGGAAGGGAAATGGCTCACAAAGATTAGGATTGGCTGTAACAAGGTCTTCAGACTCCCTTACTTGTTTACTTTATCCTTTCTGATGGATGGCCCTACCTGAGAGAATCAGCTACTGAAAAAAGATCCTTGGTGAAGGCCGAATGAAATCAACTGAATTCGTACTAGCTCTAAGAAAAAGAAAGACTGACTGCTGCTGCCTGGTAAACCTGCTCTTGACTATCCTGCTAACTATCTTAATGGATCTAACTCTCTTTATTATTATTAAACTGACTTGTGATTTGCCAGGACACTGGCCACTCTATAGATCTAGATGGCGGAGAACTACCAATGGCTAGAAGGTACCTGGAAAGAAAGAGGAAGAAAAACCTCAATGGAAACTCTGATTATTACATGACGGACAGAAAGGCAGAAGGACTGGTAGAAATGGAGCCTGGTCTGATCCTCTTTCTTGATGTTCCCTCACAGACCCATTATGTAACCTGATCTTATTACGACGTATCTTTCTTGATTGAATACATCAGTGAAAGAATCATGCAAGAGGTCAGCTACGTGAATAGCGTGCGTAAGGAGTTGGACAGAGAGAGGTGCACCATGTGAGATTCTCATCCCTACTCCTTCGATTAATGGTCTTGATGTCAGCCCTCTTCCTATAGATCTGGGATGGAGGGAGATAGACCTTTTTGATATCCCTTTTTGATTTGATTAGGCTACTTTAGCCACGGTAACTTACGAATAATGATTCCCTTTGACAGGAACTTGCTGAGAAGAGACTCTCTTCGATGCAACTCAAAGGAGTCCAGAGAGCAGCCAACGTTCGGAAGATGTTCTAGACTAGCGTGACCGGAACCTCTGAGGATAGAAAATCCGCTGCTTAGCAGATTATGCTATCAACTTTACACCGACATTCTTATCTGACTTAGGATCGAGGCCTGCAGTTACAAGGTACTACCCTCCCAGAGACTAGACGCATGACTTATGCCCAAGAATCATTCCTTAGATATGTATATATATCTTAGATCGAGTTGTGCACTCTATCTTCGGTAGTTCAGGGGGCGGGTTCACAATTGACGTGTAAGTCATTCTACCTCCACCGACAGAGAGCAAATCAAAGGCTGAATGGATACCATCGGTAGCCGCGCCTGTTCATAAAGAAAGATTCTTACTCCGCCCAAAAGAGCCAAAGCGTTCAGGTCAGCAACTCTCTTCCAGCCAATAGCTTAAAGACTTGAACCTCTCTTCTTACCGAAGTTCTAAATTAACCAAGACTTCTCTACTTATCTATCGTAGAAAACACTGTCCCCACTCTGAGAAAGCAACCAATCTACAGAACACAGCTTTGAAGCCTTAACCACAGAAAGCTAACTCACGGGTCAAAGACTAACGTCAATTAAACTACCTTTCCCCGGATAATCCTCAGTTAAGGAACTCTCACGATAGATCAATCATATACCAGAATCAAAGAATCGCACTTTCTGTTCCCATTAATAGTATTTAGAATCTTATCTTGCCAACTAGTCTCTTTTTTTTCTTTAAAAAAACCTTTTAATTAAAAATAAGGATATATTCTAATAATATAAATATCTTCAAGATTTCCGATTCATGGCTTTGTCAGAGCTTTATATCGTTCTTTTTTAAGCCCGCTACTGGTTCAGCCTGCATTGGGAGTCCACCCGCTGTCAGCCATTCGTAACAAGGTAGCCGTAGGTCCAGGACCAGGACACCTGCGGCTGGAAACCAACTGGATCGAATCCTGATTCTTTGTTAGAACTTCAGTCCAACCCAATCTCGACAAAAGTAGAAGGAACGAACTAAATAATTCAAATCTTATAAACTGACGTGAACGCACCCTTTCCAAAAACCCATTTGTAGCTCCACCTGGTAAACTGGGCTTTTATGGACAAGCTACTCTGGTTTAGCAAGGAAAGTAGGGGCTCTAGTTTATCCGTTCGCTGAGCCTCATTCTGCTGTGCCCGGTACCAAAAGAAATAACCCAGGTTTTTCCTGAGACTCTCAACCATTACTCTCATACACAGGACATGGAAAGACTGATACTACTATCAATACCGAGCCTCGAGCCGGGACAAAAGGCGGAAAGCTTGCTTCGCTTCCTTTCATTACAGGGTTGGATCTCTGAAACGGTGTGCCTGACATATGCTGGGCATTGGCATGAGGTCTTGTGGAATAGTCCGACCCTAGCGTAGCGCACGAAAACAGCTCAGCCAGCATAGCGTACTCAGCTTGCTAACCCTAATGCAGTAGACAGTATACGTAACAAATAAACGCCAGGAGCAAAGCGAACAACAGAAGAGCCTTACTCGAATAGATGGATAGATGGCCTTTCTGATCTCATCTCGTAAAGCCTTCCCTTTCTTATATTAATTAGTGTAGTGCGCTTAGCGCTTCCTGAACCCTTCACATTATGATCTTATCCTTCCCGTTTTTAAAGCTTTCTCAGCTCCTGACTCGAGGTCGTATCCTCTGTGTCGACATTGATTCTTTCTTTGTTTATCTCATCCGTTATAGATGAAAAAACCAAAGGCTCCTCTCCTGCTGAGGTCACCCGAATGAGGGGCTCAACCTGGCCATTCAACTCATGGTAATGACTATTACAATAGCCTCAGTCATTATCATAGTTTACAAAGCAAAGGGGAATTCGAACCTCTTTTTCTATTAACTGGCTAGAAAAACTTTTTTGGGGGATTGCCACACAGGGTAGGGCCGGGCGAGAATAAAGAGAGAGGGAGCACGAGGGGCACTCACTCCCTTTCACTCCCTTTAGAGGCCTTATCTCTTCACTTGCTGCTTTCTTTGCTGCTTCCAGGGTATTTGAAATAGATTTAGGAGTTAAAAAAGACTATTGACATATTGGATCTGATCTTCCCTCTTCACTAGGTTATAGGGCAAGATCCCTTATCTATTTTTTGTGGGAACCTTATACAAAAATGCTTTCTATGCAATGCTTCCTTCAATACTGGAACTGGGCCTTTACGGTCTTAGGCTGACCAGCATTGTATTGATCTAGTTCCAGGTGCTGTCCTTCCTTTCCTCATTGCCACCTTACCTGCTTTTTACATATCTATCTCTCCGGACCCTTGACTCTATACTCATGACTCTATTTCCTTCCGAACCCGAACAGCAGCAGTCCCGATTCCTAGAAGTATAGAATCTCGAGACCCTTAGAGCTCCATACTTTCCGCGAACAATGGAGCCTAGTAGCGAGAGAGGCGAGAGGTTTGTATGTCTATTTCAACTTGCTCGCCAGGCAGAAAAACCATCCCGTTTTCCCAATGAAAGAGAAAGTCAAGTTTCAAGGTGCCATACCAAAGGGAAGTTATCACGGCGTTATCAACCCCTTTTTCCTAACCAAAGGTGCGGAGCTACTCAAGTGACAAGACAACGAGAGGTTCGATGCTTTATTAGTCCGAGGGATAGTTTGCTCGACCGATAGGTGGAGGTAGGGCGAGACCATACGAGGTTCAATATAAAAAAACCTATATAGGAAAATCAGAAATTGAGGAGAGAAAGATACGATACTGAGTAAGGGGCAACGTGTATATTGAAATGACTCGACCTATTGAGGAGGAATTCATTTCTTATACCTTACTTTTTCAGGTAGGAGTCCGTTAGAGCAAGTATTAAGGATGAATATCTGGTTGAAGTTAGAGTTCGCAGTCATTCAGCGGGTTCCCTTGCAGATAGTTGGGTTGCCTTTGTTTTGCTGTCAGGCCAGTTTCTTTGAAAGACGGGTTACGGGGCAGCCAGTGGGTGAGACAGTATTCAGTTATTTGATTTTCATTAGGGCCCATGCCTATCTTTATGTACAGAATATGAATAATAGAGCCAGGACACCCTCTCTAAGCAGGAAGCAACTTTCCCTGGTCCGAAAGACAGGTACAGGTACGTAGTCACTGGAAAGTGCGAAGCAGGGATGGGTAGTAGCTGCCCCGGGCTCCTCCCACTGCTTGGGAGCTTACGGTTTCATGTTCTATTTCACTCCCCGATGGGGCTGATTTTCACCCTTCCCTCACGGTACTACTTCGCTATCGGTCACCCAGGAGTATTTAGCCTTGCAAGGTGGTCTCACACGGGATTCCACGTGCCCCATGCTACTCGGGTCAGAGCGTAAGCTAGTGATGCTTTCGGCTACTGGACTTTCGCCATCTAGGGTGCAGCACTCCACCGCTTCGCCTAGCAGCACGACGCTTGTATTGCTCTCCCAAAACCCCGTTTTCACGGTTTAGGCTGCTCCCATTTCGCTCCTCGCTTTTGTTCAATTATAAAAAAAAAAAAAAGTTGATGAAGATTTGTAGCATCATTCAAGTAAATACAAATTGAGATCGTAGAAACATGAGCTTGTAATATAGCTACACCTAATTCCAGACCGGTTAATGCAAGAACTATAAATAAAGGACCTAGATCCCCTATGAAATATAAAAGATCATTCATACATAGCATAGTCCAAGCGGACCCACTTAAAATCTTTACTGAACTATGACCGGCCATCATATTAGCAAATAAACGTATTCCTGAGCTTAATGCGCGAAAACAATGAGGGATTAGCTCAAGGAGTACTAAAAAAGGTGCTAACGGCAGTGGGACTCCTGCGGGTAATAAGAAGCTTAAAAAATGAAGCCCATTTCTTTGAAATCCCACTATAGTAATGCCAATAAAAATCGAAAACGAGAGACCCAAAGTAATGAGAAAATGACTTGTAACCGTGAAACTATAAGGTATCATACCCTGGAGATTACGAAATAACGAAAAAGTCAAAGTAACCGAGATGCAAGGGAAAAACTTTTGTTTAACATTTCCGGAAAGACCACCTATTTGTTCGTTTACCGGGTTCGGCACGAAATCATAAAGAAGCTCTACCAAGGATTGCCAAGCATTTGGTACTGACTTTCCTCCTCCGTTTTTAGTAACAAAATGAACCAGAAGTAGGACCAAACTGAGAGTTAGCAGCATAAACAAAGATGGATTTGTGAATGAGAAATACAAGTTTCCTATATTCATAGGAATCAATGGGAGAATGGAAAATTGCTCAAGTGGGCTGTTGGGTGTAATCGTAAAAAACACTATTCATTTCATACCTGTAGTTCCGCTTCTTGCTCTCAAAATGAAAAAAGACTTGTCGGAAATGACCGGTTGGCTTAGTCCAACCAAGAAAGAAATGGGAGTAGCGGGCGTAAAAGTTGCTTTCTTACGATATTTCTAGTTTTTTGAAAACCGTGCTCCTAAATGAGGCCTCTCCTTACAATTAAAGAGTTTAGAAAGGCTCTTCTTTAGCGTAGGGGAAGGAGCTCTTACTTCTTAGAAGTAGATGAGCTACCTAGATCTTTGTATATACAGGTCTCTATAATTGAAGAGAGAAGATAGGAAAGAGACAGAGGAGTACGCGAAAGGAAAGAGGGAGAAGAGAGCTATTCAAGGCTACTCGACTCGATGGGGAAGGGCTTGCTTGTGGCGAGCGGGCTTGCCTATGAATACAAAGATACTCGTTTCCGGCTTGGCTTTCAGGCTCGTTCGCTTAGGCTCGGGGAAGGAGGGCTCAAGTCTTAGGTGCTGGATCTTGCAGGCGTAGCTAGTCTGTCTTTGTTTCCTTGATCGGTCTCTCTTCTTCGTTCCATCCCCCGTTTTGTACTTTTAAAAAGGGGCGTGCTTGGTTGCCCTAAGTGGGGAATCCTCCCTTGACACTCATAGGTCGAGTTTCGGCTCGATTGACGGATTATTTTACTGGAGATAAGACTACGTGGTTAAAGAAGACCATCTCTATGGATGCGAGATTGCTGTTAGAATAGAAGCATCGGCCCGGTCCCTTTATTAGCCTAATGGGAAATCTAAGGAACCCAATCAAACTGTTACGCTTGACTACTTCCATCCTTCCTTAAAGCCAGAGGCTCCATAGATAGGCTTTACGACTTGAGTCCTTCCTTAGCTTAAGGACTGGACTCATCTAAAAGTCGGAAAATCGACTCGTAAGAAGCGGCAGTTACGCTTGATTTGTTGTTAAGGCCCAGACGAGAAGAGGAGAGCTCGTCTCTTTAAAGACAAAGCAGGCTAGAAGTAGGGTCACGCTAACAGACAGAGAGAGGAAATAGCAAAGAATCATTCGGCGCGTAGTGAACTGCCAGATAGATCAGCACAGCTAGGGAAGCCGTTGAAACCCGATCATTCGAAGCCGCACAGACAGACCGAGGGCCTGGTGCCTATGATGCTACTGGTACTGGTGCCGCTACCTATGCCTTAGCCTCTGTGAACTATGTGCCTTACTCTGAAAAAGTGGGGGTGCTAGTGATGCTTTCGATCTAACTACCTCTGCTCTGCATCTGCATCTGTCCATCGTGCTCCAGCTCACTCCGATGCCTGAAATGCTACCCGTGCTCCTATCTCCGCTCATGCCTTTGCCTTTAGCATCGATGAAGATGAAAGCTCTTCGACTGGAGCAAGGCATTAGACTATTCCGATTATTCAACCATTTCTTTCTTTAATTGCGTATAAAAAGCATCTAGGAATCGACGGTGGTCACTTCTTTTGCATCTCGACTGGGGAGCATGAAAACAAGACTGGAAGGGGGCTCAGGTATCAACGTCCTTAGCCCGCATTGATCAATATCAATAAGAATAGCAGTCGTATAGGTATAGGTTAGCGCTTCCTTGCTTGCATCCGAAGTAGCGATTCCCTTCTTCGCTCAGGAAAGTAAGAAGGAAAGGCAGAGTGGGCAGCCGCTGCTCCTTACTTAGTCAGTCTCAAGGGGCTTGCCTAAGCTTCAATCTATGATTCCATTCCTGTAGAATCAACCTAGTGCTCTCTCAACGAGGTTTTTTGCCAGCGATGCTCGAAGACGAATCGAATAAGCGAGCGCAGCTATTTCATCCGACATCTCTTGTCGTTGAATGAAGACAGACGGGCAGCAAGAATGGCTCTTTCTGCTCTTGGAGGAAGGCAGTCTTGGTGCTAAGGGCATGCTTAAAGAAGCGAGTTACTCTTAGACTTAGAAAGGTAGCGAAGGGGCGGAGGAGAGGATCGAAAAGACACTCGACTGGTTGGAGAGGAAGAGGAGATTACTGCGGGTCAGCCGGTAAAGAGTCGCAAGGAAAGAAAAAGAGCTGCTGTAGCTTTGCTTTAGCACGCACCCTTTCTCCTAATGAGGAAGGTGACCCTTTCCGATTCATGTCTGGCTCTTCCTGTATCACAGTATACCGGCTACTTTGTCCTGGTACGCAGTCCCAGATATTGAATAGCCTGGAATAGCTTTTTTCAACTGTACCTGTGCTTTTCAGTCTTCAATTCAATAAGCCAGGAAGGAAGTGCGCATTCAGCTGTGCCTCTCAGTCAGCTTGGCTTGTGCTTGCGGATCTCTTACAACTAGCGATTCACGCATCTCGAAAAACCGTGCCTGAGATAGAATAGTCTTTCGACTTTCTATTTAGTTAGATTGTAGTAGTCTTGGTCCCTCCCTTTTCTTTTAGTAGTGGCTAGCAGTGGTAGACAATCTCTCTCTTCCCGTGGAGGCATTGCCATCTTCATCCCGGAAAGCCCCCAGCAGCTAGACTATGCGAACTTCCCAATCTTACGAAGAAAAAAAAAAAAGGAAAGAAGGTAAAGCTACTTCGTTCCTTCACCGCCCATCTGGACTAGCCGCGCTTAAAAGAAAAGCAAAGCCATAGCAGGATCGGGAAAACAGTATCAATGTTATCATGAAAATCAAGTTTTTTATTTTTGAGATTATTATTATTTATATTATTTCCTTCGCTTGCACATACTTCTTGGGGATTCCACTCGTCGCCTTTTGTGACGGGGATGAACAAACCTGTTCGAACGGAGAAATCGACACTGGCATCGGCGCACAGGAATCCGTTGGGCCTGGCCTTCAAGGAGAAGGTGCGTCAGCTTCAGGAAGAGCGGATCCGACGGATGGTGTCAGTCCCTCTTCAATAGGAGAAAAGGTGGATTCGGGCTCGGAAAGTTGGAAAAAATATCTGAATTTATCATCATCATCCGACAAAGAGGGCAATCTCGCCCCCGAACCATCAACCTCATCCACGTGGATTGAGAAATGGCTTTCTCCGGAGGTCTCTTCATCGGCCCCAGATGACCAGGGTCCGCGGCAGAAAGGGGAAGGTGCTCTCTTTCAGCCACCTCTCTTCCGATCCCCGACAACAAAAATGTACTGAGGTCCATACGAGAGATCAAATCGGTGGTGTGGCTGCTGATTTGGATGTTGTTGGGATGAAGGATATTGATTTTTTTGCCTTAATTGGAGTGGAGCACAGGAGTCCTGTCCTGCTGTGAAGCTGAACTTGAGATTGAAAAGATTCCAGATATTAAAGAGGTCGTAAAGCAAGGTTTGATGGAATTAACAGTTGGACATGTAAGTCTAACTGCCAATATTACAGCCCCAATCAAGACTGCGCCCATCCTCGATGTAGCGAATTGAGACTCTAGGTGGACTAGCCTCTCCTTTCTACTGGTCTAGCTCCACTTCTCCTTCCCCGTCCGCTATTCATGCTTGGGCTTTGGCTATCTTTCCAATTATCATTCTTACTTAATTAGCCTTTCTTCTTCGAAGGACTGATTTACTGATTGGGGCAGTCTCTCTTCGTAAGAATGGAATCTGTATGCTTTTCTTTTTATCTGCTATCGATAGCTTTGAAGAAAGGAATGAAGAAGAACTAGGTTCAGAGAAGAAGCCTCAACCTCCTTGCTTAGAGAAGAAGGCTCTTCCTCAGCAGGGAAGATTCCAGTACTTTACTTATCTTACTAGAGCAGTTTACAAACTTGACTAATAATAGCTCACTCTCCTTGACTTTCTAAAGGAAATCTAGACATGTGACTGATCCCACCATGTTCGGCTCACGCAAGGCTTGCATCCTGAGATGGGAGGACGGGCCTTTGATTCGATACGACAGCGGGGTGGTCTTGCTTTGCTCATTTTCTCTTGATACGCTTACCCTTTTTAGGTTTGAAAGAAGTAGACACGGGCAGGTTTTTCCTAGCTAGGTTGTTCGTCTCAGTGCTCTCTCGGCATGCTTACCTTCAAAAAAAAGGTACTCGTATGCCACTAGTTACTTCGTGTGGGGCTAATTAAATTGAGAAAGAAAGCTCTTTTGTTGCTTTAATGCTAGCACCTAAACCTGTGGGTTGGTTGGATGACCAGGGTATATAGAATGTGGTACCCCTTGCTCAGCATGGTTCCGACCAGCAATAAGATGATTTTTGTTGGATACAACAGGATAAAAAGGGCTAAAAAAGAACTCGAGCAGGGCTCTAGAGTAGTGAATAAGCCGCATTGAGAATGGGTGGTGGGAGGGCAGGTAGGTTCCTCTGTGTCTATTCTATTAATCCCGAGAACTGGAATATGCTTCGTTGTTAAGAGCATTCTTTGAAGCTAGAAAGCGTAATGTTTCACTGAATGGTCTTTTACTTGAAGAGCGATCTATCGGCCATAGGAAGGGAAAATGAAGATCTTGGCCTAATTGGTATTATAAAACCATCTATGCTATCCATTTCCCGCCCACCCCCTAAAGTCAAAGAGGAATCTCCCTTTCAATTCACCTGATGCGGACTCGTATGCTTCGTAGTAACAACCTTCCTTTATCGCTGGAATAAAAACCTCTGTATGCTTGGGTGAATGCCATAAGTGGATTTCTCCTTTATGGTATGGAAAAAGAGTTTGAAAGGCTCGACATAGCCTATCTTTGACCTGCTTACCTCATATGAGATTGAATCGGTCGGGTCAAAAAGAGTTTGAGCAGAAGCCCGGAAAGACCGGATCAGAAAATGAGTAGATGCAGATCTAGGTACTCTTTCTTCCTCAGATGAGGAATGGGCCAAGCCGATCTGTTTTTTGCTCAGAAAGTGCATTTTCTAGTTCGAAAGAAGCTGAATCCGGGTTTTTCAAATCCAATTCTGATTCTGTTTCGGAGCATGCTGCGCAGACTCAAAAGAGGCAAGGTGCTCATACATGAAATTCGGTTTTTTGAAAAAAAAAAAAATCTTCAAGGACTTACTCGATTCCTGACCTCTAAATAAATCCAAAGGTAGAGGTTGATTATGCCACAGCTTCATGCCAATCCTTTGAGTTTGAGTTCTATGGGTTAGATTCGGACAGATTGGTTCTAAAAACCTTTAGCTTTAGGGGACTCTTTTCCTTCACTCGTTGGTTGGTGTTCAATTCTTTTTATTGAGACTATGCCTTCCATTTCATTCTTCGTCTCCCTAGTCGCAGTATGATTGCTCAACCCAACATGTATTTTATAGTGCCGTGCCGGGGCGATAGGCGCGCCGCAGTCACGCATTCGAGCAAGAGCCCTTGTCTTTTTTCGCTATGTAAATAGAGGGCCGAAGGCTAAAGTGCTAGACCCTCAACAAAATCATGAATTAAGGTGATAGAGTGTTACAGGAGACGCTAGGCTTCGGAATTAAAAAAAAAGCACTTCGTCAGAAAATTTTGCTCATCAAGTGATTGTTTGATCTGCTGCTGTTATAACTGCACAATATTCGTACTTTTACTTTCCTTTTGAGATTAATGCTCTTAATGGTGAATTGATCATTCGAAATCCTTTGCCTTATGCGAGGACGGAATGGCCGAAAAGTAATGAACCCTGCGATGGCTACTGAATAACCTCCTTTTACTTTCTTAATAATAAAGCCTTTGACCTTTGTATTCGTTCGATAAATCTTGTTCAGTTCCATCCAAGCTAGGTTTTGTCTGAATCTTCGTGGAAAAAGAAGAAGCGGTTCACCAGCCACTACATCTGTGGATCCCACCAAATCATTAAACCTGGCGGCTGCTCGCTCTTTGATCAGTGATTTACCGGCCACTAGATCGATGAAGAATCTCTCCAAAATCTGCTCTTTGATCAGTGATTCACCGGCTACTACACCCCAGGATCCCACTTTATTCTCAAACCTGGTGGCTCGGTTGATTGGAACTCCTGTAGGCTCATCTTGCATACAAATTCTGGGGGTCCCAAGTCCTGCATTTACCAAGAACATTTCTTCCCTTAAGCGTAAAACTTCAGATTGTAAGGCGTTTCCACTACATAAGAAAAAACTGGAATTAGATCTTGGAAATGATCGACTCAAATAGATGCTCATCATAAGCTTTTTTTTTCCTCCTCCTCCTATTGATCAGAAGCATCCAGAAGCGCCGCGCCAGTAGAAAGAGTTAAGCTACTAAGCTAAAGCTGCTGTTGGGGAACGAGTGGCTAGCCCGTTTGATAGCTTTGGGTACCCACATCTCCGGCTCCTGAAGAGATGACCATCATCCATTTGACGCCAGCTGCCCCTCAACCGCTTGAGGGTAGGGGTATTTTAAAACAAAAACACAAATATTCCAAAAAATTCTCATTCACTTAAGGTAGCGGCAACCCCGGCGGAAGTTTTCATCTGTAAAGTGACAATAGAACTCGCGATAAAATTCCGATTGTCTCGCTTGTGTATCGTCTCCGTTTAGTTGGTTAATAAAGGAATTGAGACTTCCTTCCATGATATTCCGCTGATAAGCATGGCGTAGGTCGCCAACAGGCTCTACCTTATCCTGCAGAAAATGGAATGCTTCTTTTCGTATATCAGTAAAGGGTGACAGTTCCATAATGCGATGAATATTCTGCTCCGCAAGCATTAGAAAAAAAAAAAAAAGTCTATCTTGCAGTAAGGCTTTCTTTTCAAAAATGGGAACTTCGCGATATTCGATGTCCATTATTTCGCGAAAGTGCTCAACATGGATTGCCCGATCCATGTGATTCCGAACGATCTCCTCATACTCGCCGGGCCGAGTTTGTGGTGGCAGATTGGTTTAATCGCCATTTTATAGATTTCTAATCAAAAGATAGATCTCCGACTCAAAATCAGCAGCAATCACATTTCTAAAAGTAGAAAGAGACTCTGAGCTTGATTCAGAGTCCAAAGGTGGCAGACTCATTCCGCCCGCCCGAATTGCCACTTTCATTCGACCCAGAAGAAACATTCAAAATCAAATCAGTCCCGAA
>JAOTAX010000194.1:0-7500 GCA_025629825.1 Erythroxylum guanchezii | reverse complement strand
ACCCGGAACTGGGTTCCGATCTCTAAATGGCTCTGGATCTGTCTCTACATCTGGAGTATCTGTAACAGGATATGGAACTCCATTTCGATCTGAAACTGGAAGTGGTGGTCCATAGCTTCAACTGATACTGCTTCTAGCCAACATCGGCTATGGATCACGACCATCATCATAAGGGCATCTCGGTATGGGGTTGGATCATCGGCCCTGGTGATGGCTCCCCTTACTAGTAAAGGGAACTAGAGGGGATGCTATTGGTGCTATCGGTACTGCTCTCGTTATCATCGGCGGATATGGCTCTTTTTCTATTTTCGGGGATCTTTCTCTACTGCTGTTGGTATCGGCTTCTGGATATGCTTTTGCTTCTACTGGTGCTTATGGATCACTTGCTGGATCGAACTCAAAAACGAAGAGATTGGATCGGCCCGGCCTCGGGTGGTGGATCGAATGAACACTCAACTGCGTCATCACGGCAGCGATGGATGTCCAACCTTTATCTCTCTTCCTTCTCAATAAAGGCGGGGATGGACTCTGAAAGACTCCTCCGATCGGTTCCGAAAGTCTTTTCTTCACCTGATCTTATCGGCAAAAAGCTCTTTCTGTTGCATCGTGAGCGTGGGCATATCTGAGGCTAAAGGGTGTGCCCCTCTCTCTGTCTTCAGAGCGTCAGTCAACCTTCCTACACAGCACAGATGCGGTTGTATTTTTCGCCCTAAGATTACCGGACTGCGACAAGAGTAGTACAGTGTTCTAAAGCCTTTACAAGCGCAGGCTCTCACATCGGTAGGGCAAGTAGACCTAACATTTTAGGAAGAAAACTTACTCTCCTTACAGTCGAGCGGCTTCACTCCTTTTCTCTGTTTGCTTTGGCTAGATATGTCCTTTCAAGGTCTTTCCTTTCCCTTCCTGACCCTGGGACTTGCTAGCGCCTTTTATGAACTCTGATTCCTAATCTCTCAATCTCGTATATCAAGTCTCTTTCTTTGATTTTTTTTTCTTTCTTCTAGCTCTAGCTTTTAAAAATCCCTATCGTCCAGTATAGTTGGTCA
The DNA here is from genome assembly GCA_025629825.1 of Erythroxylum guanchezii. NCBI lineage: Eukaryota > Viridiplantae > Streptophyta > Magnoliopsida > Malpighiales > Erythroxylaceae > Erythroxylum > Erythroxylum guanchezii. Next base: position 6,454 of record JAOTAX010000194.1, on the reverse strand, counting down.
CAGCTCGTGCATCTTCTTATTACTACTAGTCTCCTCCTTGCCATTCCCATCTTAGTCGCTGCTTTCCTATTGGTTTTGTTACTCTGATTCCGATGGTGTGAGAGTGGCTTTTGCCTAAGCTGCCTTTCATAGCTTTCTTGAAGGGTGAAGAGCTCGGGAGCTAGGTTAAGACCCTTAGGAGACCCTGAGTACAATACCCTGATTTCTATTTTGATTTTCCTTTGTCGGACATTCAGCCTTCGGGCAAACGGCTTGGGGCTCTTCTTCCCCCTTCTCTAGGAGCTTGCATTCGATGCCATCTTCATTAGCGCCGGATCTACTCTCTCCCCGGAACACTAAGCTAAGACACCCGGAAGACTAAGACAATCGCCCTTCCTTGCTTTAAAAAAAAAAGGATAAGTTATCTGCCCCCAAAATCAAAGGCTTTCGAGTTCATCGGAAATCATCTTCTAAAGATGGACATTAAAAAGTAATTTATCGAGTAAGATGAATGTGAAACTGATGAAATAGGAGCAGATTTGAGAACAGCTGATTCTAATGTAATGTCAAACCTCCTTCTCTTTAATTTGAATCGGGTATTCCCACTATGTCTAGATTGGAATAAGGGGCCTATCGCTTTGATTCAAAAGTTGCTGATTTAATAAGATCTGATTCACTTCCTGAATCACCAGCAGCGGATAGGACCAGAGCTTCTATTTACTCAACAGCTCTTACTGTAACAGAAAAGACTTGCACCGGTTATTCCACAGAAAGAGGAACTTTAATTAGCCCTCGGGCTGTGAACCATTGTCACTCGTTACGTAACGAAGTTCAGTATCCATATGTTAGCCAAGATCGGTAACTTTTAAAAAAAATATTCTCGAGATACGACTAAAAAAGAGAGATTTCCTTAATCCACTAGAAGCTACTTAAGGGGGATCCCTGTGTATGCACGAAACTCTCAGGACGGAATCTACTGAGGAACTGAAAGCGTAAGTCCTTAATCTACTATTAGCAACCTAAAGGGGGGAAGCTTCTCCCTCATGAGAAGGTAAAGGCTGCATCGGAATCCCTGGTCGCAGGGCGTGGATCAAAACCTGGAGAGAAGGCACCAGTCAGACCTGCACCGGGTAGTACGCAGCGGCAGTTTTCAATCATACAATGTGTACTCTACGTCTGACTTTTAGTGGTAGTCATCTGTCCTCGTTCTCCTCTTTTCATTGCCCTATTGAGTAAGGGTAAGGGTCGGTGTTTGCAAAAATGTCGAGCCGACGGGGTCAGGTACCAGTAGTGACAATGGCAAAGCAAAGGGGGGGAGCTGGACACTAGTTGTGCTAGTGGAATGACCCAACTAGACATTGCTCAGGATGAGTGTCTGGGCCGAGAAGGGTGTAGTCAAGGTGCAAGTTTAACGAGCGAGGAGAGTGATTTGGTTTTGCCCATAGAAGCGAGAATCTGTAAGAGAGGGAAGAGAGGGTTGAGACTGGGTTAACTATGGCAGTGACTGAGGGGGACTTATTCTGTGATAAACAAATGACTCTAAACAAGAACCTCAGGACAGCCAATCCTAAGCTAAGAAAAGAGGTGAACCCGAGAAGAGCAGTAAAAGTAAGCGTTCAGGTGATGGTGCTATGACCTTCAATTAAAGGTGGAAGATCCTCCCCCGGTTCTAACCACCCTGAATGAAGAGTGGGCGAACAAAATGCAGAACATATCAGAGATGTTGAGAAAGAGGGGGGGAAGGGGAAAGTCAAGGCCAAAGAACAAAAGACAAATAAGGGCTGCACAAGACGAAAAACCAGAGGCTAAGGGGCGAGGGGAATGTGAAAACAACAAGAGTTCCACATGAAACTATGGAATGGAAGAAGGATCAGTAAAGTCGAGAAGGAGAGAGGGGCCAAAGATTATATAAGAGCGCAAGAGGCAGATTGGATTGGCTTGGTTGGAATTTGTTATAGCAAAAAACCGGAAGGTGAAGGTCTTTCCGAGGCTAGGCAAAGGGTTCGGAGTTGGGTCCTACGCCTAAATTGGATCGGCTTGGGTTCGTATGAATGGAACGGCATAGGAAAGCAACCATTGTACGCTACCATGCTACAATTTGGATTCCGAAAGATTGGATCGCTACTATCGGGGCCGATCTCTTGTATCGAAGCAAATATCCATTTCTATTCATTTTTTCAGTTTGCTCCACCACAAATGGATTTCGCCGTGGATAGAGTCCCCTGATCTCGACATCCAAGCAAAAATCCCTTGAGCCGCTTCGGCGGCGGATAGCAGCATGGGGAAAGCACTCTGCTGCGACAAGCAGCCGATTTGTATTGCATTCACCAAGAAAGTTTTGCTCGCTCCTGAACTTGAACTCTGCGGCGAGTTCAGCCACCACCTCCGGGCCTGAGCTCTGCTCGAGCGTAGTCAGCCAGCTTCGTGACTTTGCTTAGCTTCCAGCGGGGATAACTTTCACTATCTAGGCGCCCTAGAAGGAGAGGGGTCCCACGGAGCCCGAGGGTCAAGCCGTAGTCCCTGCCCCTGGGAGAAGTGGAAGGAGTTAGGAGGAGGGAGCGCCCCTTGCCCTAAGAAAGAGGCGGCTTCGCCTTCAATCAAATCGAGCTAATATCATATGTGATCGGGGTGAGCGGTGCTTAGATATAGGGGCAGCTTCGCTTTCCGATCGCTTTTTTAGGCCGGTTTGGCTGAGCGTGAGCAAGTTCGGGATTCGCTATCGCTTTCGACTTGGAGCGGCTCACCCCCCCCTTGTCACTTAAAGGGCGAAGTCGCTGAAGCAAGTCTAAAGGTCAAAGAGTGATCTTTGAACGCTACTACGCATCTTTACTAATAGTATAGTGTAAGGTAGGTTTGGGTATAGCAGGACTTGAACCTGCGACCATTAGGTTAAAAGCCCAATGCTCTACCAACTGAGCTATACACCCCAAAAAAGATGTAGTAGTAAATAAGGATTGGTGCGAAAAAGAAACGAGGGTTCTTCTTCTCATCATATTAAGTTAAGGGGCTTGGTCTGCCGGCCTTACTCAACAAGCACCTTTCTTAGTAAGGTTGCTTGTTTCCACTCATTGAAAAGTCTATCTACAAAAGAAGGTCAACGGGGGATACTCAAGTTGCTCTCACGGACACCATCTACGAGAAAGTGAGGTCGTCTTTCTTTCCAGCCGCCATACGGTTCGGTTCGCCTTAAAGACGGAAAAGGGGAGGAGCAGTTATCTATGTAATTACGGTCTTTGTTGTCCTCGGTCGAGCACTCTCTTTTCTTTGTCCAATTCCGTCTTACCAAACAAGACTGACTTCTGACCAACCCGCGAAGGGTTGTGAGGTTGGACCAGGGACGAAGAATGAATCTATATCTGTGTACGGAAGTTGGCGGCCGGCGGCCGCTCAACTGTTCGAGCGCAATGCATTGGTGGTTGGTTCCGATTCGACAAGGGTAGAATGCCTGGTCGAAGTTCCAGTACAGTAGGTATCAGGCGTGTTCGTTTTGGCTCCCGAGCGAGAACGAGAAATAGGCGATGCACCATTCTTGCTGGCTACGTACGTTGACCTTGACTTGACGGATTCATCCAATTTTTCCCACACCCACACTCAAAGGAGGACCACAAGCTTGGGGCTCGACGAAACAGAAAGTATCAGCATTAATAAACTGATTGGGGTTAGCAGTGAAAGAAGGAGCCCGGCATTCATTTCTTCATTCATATTCATAGCTGAGTCTACTAAAAGAAAAGAGGGACCAGCCTCATCGTGGTGATTATAGGACATCTCTGATCGTTCACCTCTAATGTTACACGTTCCCCCTCATTTATATGATCAACGGCATCAGTCGGCTAGAGAGTGGGGCTATTCTGATTCCGGGGAGGCAAAGTCGTGTCGTCCCCTCTACTGATCGAACCCTCAGTTCGGAGGTCTTCATCAACATGTTACGAGGCTCCAGTCTTCGGCGGGTCACCATTACTTGACTTAGAAAGGCGAACATCTGGGCAAGGGAAAGCGCAGTGCGCCTGGTGCAAATGGCTTTTTTTTTTATGATATACCAATCAGAATGGAGGGCCTACCTACGTACATGATTGATAGAATCACTACATAGGATAGGGGGGGCGGTCAACTTGATGCGGGAGAGGCATGAGTGCAGTTCGATCTTGTGGTTTATTCGTTTGTAGTGAGTAGAGCCTCTTTCTCGTTGATCAGTTCGCCTCCGCTCTATTGAAATGAAAGGTTTCCATTCATACGTTGTCAACGAACGCGTCTCGGGCCGGAGTGACTAACCTAACCATTAAGGGGGCCTTGCCATAGTTGGGTTCTCCGCTTTAGTGTAATTGACGTTTTCTAGATTTGGTAATACCCAAAACAAATGAAAAGAGATCGGGGTCGATAGTTGGCAAGGAACTGGATCCCCCCAAAAAAGGGGCAGCTGCGGTCGAAATCGACTCTAATTCTGGAAATCAGTCGGGGCCCTTACCAACGGATATAAGATGATAAAAGGCGCAACGATAGTTGCGTTGCCCAAGACGGTGCCGTCTCACTTCGAGTTCCTTCCTTAGAAGTCCAATCTGATGATACGCTTCGGCGATGTTACCTACCAAAGAAAAGGCCTACTTTTTGATCGAAATCGCTCAGGTCAGTGAGGACTCACTCACTCACCTACGTATTATAATACTTTATTCTATCTACGGAATTCAAAGACCCGCCGCGCCGGGCTATAAGAATAAGATAGAGCTGTTGTACTACTTTTCTGGTAAGAAAAAGCTTACGTAAGAACTGGGAAGACTCTTGTATGTACGGTACCCATCTCTTCCGCTATTGTTGGACTGTTGCACAGAAAGGCCGACAGAAGCAAGGTTTTTTAGCGCCAAGCGCTTAGCTTCTGCTAGCGGCGGGCTCTAGAGTTAGAAAGTGCGCAATGGACTGGTACTGGCTGCGAGACGTTGGTGGTTTTGAATCATATTTAGACTGGGCTGGGCTCTTCTGGATGGATGTGGAACTGGAGAATGAATCTTAAACTGAATCAGACCAATATGCTAACAACTGTTGTTCTCTAAGAAAAAAAGGTGCTCAGACACGGGTGTTTTCACCTTTGCTGATGCTCTCATGCTTTCAAAACAGGCGGCTTTCTTTCGCTTCTTTCTAAGAGCCGGAGACCCGCCGGCTAGTCTCTTTCTGGGCTGACCCTCCTGACTCATGATTGTCAAAAATCATGTCAAGTGCGAGCTGGGGTTGAAAGCCCAAGGCTGTTGGTTTGGAATGATCACTTGAAATTGCATAAGAGAAATAGCTGCAGTCTCCTCCCCTATTCCCACAACTAATAAGTAAGAAGCGCTGCTACCAGCCAGTAAGAGATTGTGCAGAAAGTAGCTAGTGGGATAGTCTGATATTGCAATGTACGTATGAGCGTCCAGTGGGATAAGCGCTTGAGTAGGCATTATCCGTTTATTTCATTTTTTCATTTTTATCGTTTTCTATTTAGAATATATATATTATTTTATTTAAGTATTTTGACTTAAGGATTCTAATCCAGATTAAGAGGGACCAATTTCTTTATACTTTCTCCTGAAGTGGAAAACGTTCCATCTGTTCCTGAATACTTTCTTTCAAAAGGGCTTCCGCTTCTTCAGTGAATATTTTGGTAGAAGATATGATTTCTTGGAACAGCGGTTTATTCGTTTTTAAATAGGTACGTAACTCAACGAGAAAAGTCATTACTTGTCCAATTTCTAATGAATCAAGATAACCATTCGTTCCGGTATAAATAGTCATTATCGGTTCCTCGACTGTGAGAGGGGCTGATTGGGATTGTTTGAGCAACTCGCGTAATCGTTGACCTCTTGCCAACTGATTCTGAGTAGCTTTATCGAGATCAGAAGCGAATTGGGCAAAGGCTGATAATTCTGCGAATTGGGCCAATTCCAATTTGAATTTACCAGCTACTTGTTTCATAGCTTTAATTTGAGCTGCAGAGCCCACTCTGGAGACGGAAATGCCCACATTTTTAGCAGGCCTTATGTAGGCATTGAATAAATCGGCGGATAATCATATTTGTCCATCTGTAATAGAAATTACATTAGTAGGAATATAAGCCGAAACGTCTCCCGATTGGGTCTCGACTATTGGTAAAGCAGTCATACTTCCTTCACCTAAACGAGAACTCAATTTAGCGGCTCTTTCCAAAAGGCGTGAATGCAAATAAAAAACATCTCCTGGATAAGCCTCACGACCCGGCGGTCTTCGTAATAGAAGAGACATTTGCCGATAAGCCTGCGCTTGTTTAGAAAGATCATCATAAATGATTAAAGTGTGTCGTTCACGGTACATAAAATATTCAGCCAGAGCCGCTCGGAGCGAGATATTGGAATGTAGCCGGAGAATCCGCCGTTTCGGCTACCACAATAGTGTAGTCCATTGCCCCTCTTTCCTGTAAAGTGGTTACTACCTGAGCCACAGAAGATGCTTTTTGACCAATAGCTACATAAACACA
>JAOTAX010000193.1:0-15774 GCA_025629825.1 Erythroxylum guanchezii | reverse complement strand
CTTTCAGCTATACTCTCGTTTAAGCTGAGTCGATGCCCCCTCTTTGTTTTGATTTTGCTTCCTGCCTCAAGGAACCAGCGTAGTCCTTGAAGAGCTCTGCCTCACGATTTATTTCTCGACCCTCCGCCTCACGATTTATTTCCCGACAAGATCCACAGCTACCGAAGCGTCCTTCTCGTCTTCTCCATTTTGATTCTACTCGTTGTCTTTGTGTTGTTTGTGATGCCCTCCCAATTGCAGGACTATGAGATCAGTAATTGGAAGATGTCGCAGAGTTTGAGAGGCCCTAGAAATTACGCCATCATTTTTTTACGTTGGGAGTTTGGGGAGTAGAGTCCACGTCTTTTGCTTCGATCATAATATGTATCCCGTGCATATCGGGAGAGATCTCGAGCTTTTCGTCCAGGTAATGAAATTGATTGCTTTTTATTCGTCCAGGTAATGGTGAAGAACTAATTGTCAAGGTTCAGTTTCAATTCTGACCGGTTTTCATTGTTGATGGTTTTGTCTTGTCTTGATATTTGTTTACTTATTGAGAAACTTGTTTTGTTTTATTGGACTTCTGCTGTTCTTGGACATTTTAATGTTAGGGATTCCACAATCAAGAAAGATGCAGATACATGCTCTAATTTGTATAATTTTCTCAGAAGTTGAAATTCAGTCTAACAATCCTTATTTGTTAAATCCAGAAAACTATAATGCTTTTAAGAAGTGCTTGAAACATTGGGGGCATGTTTGTAGAATTGCTATACACTATCCTTTCATTTACACTATCAAAAACCCAGGTTTGGTACTAGAGGTTGTTTAGCTATTTAACTAGGTATAAATGAAATAATATGTCACGCATCATTTGCTTGGATTAGTTTTAACGGGGACAGAAATAGTGTAACACTTGTGCCAGATTTTAGGACTTGGTGTTGACAACAATAATTTAGCTCAAGTTGTGTTAGTTCAAAGGGAAGAGGTGTTTGTGTGGAGAAAGGAATTCAGTATTTGGTGAGCATATGGAGTTCAATGAATCATCATCCACTAGTGACATTTTGGTGAGCATTTGGATGCTAGACTAGCTCCGTTCCAAGTCCTACATTTTCAACTGCAATGGAGATGCAACTGGTTCATCCTCTTGCTTTTCTTGCTCTCTTTGGCGCATATTGAAGGAAAGCTGGAGTTAAAGTTAATACTTGTATTATAATTGTTTAGCTCACGAATCCAAATATTTTTTGTGGCGATTATATTTGTAGATTGTGATTTATTCTCAAAACTGACTAGTGTTGATTTGTTTTCAAAATTGTTATTTTCAAGATTGTAACCCATTAATACACATTTATATACAATGTGGTTTATCTTTTTCCATTCCACCATGAGTTTCTCACAGCTTCATTTACATTACGATTTCATTTACATTTTCAGTTTTGCTAATAATTTCATCCACAATGTCATCCCCGACAAAAAATAGAAGATGTATGTTCTTTTTTTTTTGTCCATACCATTATAAGAAGTTTCATGACAATCTCAATAATAAAACATTTTGCATTTTGGCACCAAAAAAATTTTAACATAAGGATTCGTAATTTATAGACAACATATAATCAAAAAAATATAAAAATTACATAATAATGAGTATAAGAAAGAAATTGCCAATTCTCAGTGGAAAACAAAATATGCACCTTGTCGATAAAGATGCACAAATTAACTTAAACACTCTACTTTCTTTTCACACTTTGTATTTACAAAATATGTTTGCTGCATAGGAAGCTAGATAATCACATGTTTCAACAAAACCACCTATATCAACACTATCGTAGTTAACATTATTGTTTTGTCGTGAGTTATTTATCATCACATTGCTCACACCATATAGTTGTTGTGCCTATAAGAATCATAAAAAATAGTATCATTACTGAATTGTGAATAAGTTATGAAACATAATGTCATTAGTAATAGTATTCTGGCAAAAGTTAAATACCAATTAGGATTAGGTCATGTCCATAGAAAATGGAACACCTTCAGTAGAATTTGGTTGACTTGAATTGATAGCGACAACCTATCTTTAAAAAAGTTAAAAGAGTATATAATCAAAATACTAGACTAATTGTTAAAACATTGAATCTTTTTTATTAAAAAGTATACATGTAAGGGACATGAAATTGAAGAAAAAAAATTTACAAATAGAACCTCAAGATTAAATGGTAATGTTGGTGCTGCAATTGTAAGATTTGCCTAACCCTGAACTTTTTTTGTTGATTTCCTTTTTTTCATAGTCTTCTCCAAGCCACCACTAATCTATTACTTGAAACAATTTTCTTCTTGATTTTGATTCCTTTAATTCCAATACTCTTTTCACAAATTTCAATCTCATTTTGGTTCAAGTGATCTATTGTAACACTCGAATATTGAACCATCTCTTTACCTTGTAATCTAACACTGAGCTCGCAATCGACTGTTAGGCAATTGATCCATTACCTTATAGTCTAACATCGACGATTTTCAACATCTTTAAAATACAATCTTTAACAATTTTGTAAGTCTCTTCACTCTCAAATGCTTTGGTAACCAATTGAACATATAGCCCACACAATTCTTTATACCACATACTTTGACATATGTTGGGATCTAAATTGCTTATGTTGATTCCAAAATTTTCATCTCCCGCAAATCCAAGTTTTGCTTTACGTGTCTACCTTTTCAATATGTACTGACTTGGGATCTCCATAATATTTTTCACAGTAAAAATTTTCAAAACATGAGAACATAAAATTCTAGCAAACTTGAATTTTCTACAGCTACAATCAACTTTTCCATTTGATAAATCATAAGTAACTATATGGTAATAACTCTTCTTATGAGGGGTAATTTGATATTTTGTGATTGATCCATCCTCCCCAAAACTTTCAATATAACAATTATGAGACTTACATCACTCCTTTTGAAACCACTTAAACACCTCAGGAGTATAAACACTAGCTAGATGTTTCAAAGTTTCAATTGGATACAATAAGAAGGGAATACTTGTACTTGATTTAAAATAAGCCTTTAACTCTTCATATCTACAATCTTCAAGGAGTCTTTCAAAGTGAGGAAAAAACTCCAAAAATTTGTGTTAATAAGTAACATACATCTTTACAACACTATTTATGCTCTCACTTCTTTGTATTGTCGTCATGTCTACACAAAATATTTGTCTTCCATACACTAAAGCCCATTTCTCCTTTATCCTAAGCATGCGCCTCAACTATTCATTAACTTCAAGTCCATATTTGCACAACATCTCATTCTATGCATTTACAAAATCTTCCTCTTTTTTCAAAATCATGCATGCACGAGCTAAAATCTTTAGAAAAATCTTTGAATTGAGAGAAAACACCACTTAAATGGATGGTCGCATTTTGATATATGTGTCAAATACATAAGCGATGATGAGTTTCAGGCCATCTTAGTATTAGAGCCTTTGCCATTACTGCATTTTGGTCTGTAAGAATAGTTTTAGGTCTTTTACCACACATAACTTTCATAAAAATATTAAACAACCATTCAAACATGAGGGATGTCTCATCATATAACAATGCAACACCAAAAAATGTAGTTTGCTTGTGATGATTGACACCTATAAGTAATGCAAGGGGACGACCTTCTTTGTTCTTTTGGTAAGTTGTGTCAAAGCAAACCACGTCACCAAATTTTAAGTAATCTGCTCTCATCTTTGCATCTGACAAAAAAATGTTGGTTATTAAATCATCTTCGTCAACTTAGATAGCATAAAAAATTTTGAATCATTTAATTACATTTTATGCAAATATTCTAGAACACCCCCTTTATCCCCTCTTTTCACATCTCTTATTCTTTTATACTATAAGTAATTTCTGTAGTCATTTGGTATGAAACCTAAATTCTCTTGACCACCTACTTGCCTAACCATGGCATCATATAATGCATTTAGTGGGATTCCTATGTCATTTGCCATTTCAATTTGCATTGCTGCAAGTAAACTTATTTTTCTATGAGATCTGTGTAAGTACGTCTTGTTTGGATTCAAGAGGTAGTGTGTTGGCCTTTGAAAAATTTTCATTGAAGTTAAGCATGATTTAAATAATTTTTTAGGTTTTGATAGATTAATTATTTTGAAGTTATTGAACTGTTGGACCTCACTTCCGGAGCCCAACATTCGGAATCATGAAACATGAGCGTATTACCCTGAAGGGTTATTTCAGTGAAATCTTATAGCAATCATCAATTCATCTTCATTCTCTGATACAACTCATGTTGAGACCCCGCCTTCGCGAGTCATGTACCCGACGTCCTAAGTGACATCCGAACAATCCCACAAGGATGACATGCCCACATCAGTCAAACATCAAAACAATCTCATTTTTCCTATTTTAGAACAGATTGCGTGCCCACACTAGTCAAACATCAAAATAAACTCATTTCTCTTATTTCAAAACAGATTTTGAGAAACCTCAAACTAGAATTACAATTTGAATTCTTCAGAACATTTGTTCCCCATTATCTTAAGTTTCTAATGACATCAAAATCATTCAATTTGGTTCAGAAATCTGAAAGTTATAGCCCAAACATTTTCAGACTATTATTAAATTGAAACAGTACACTATACTCAACTTCCATCCAGAAATTGATAGTTCTAGAGACTAAATTAAAATTCAATTTCTTCAGATAATTTGTAGGTCTCTGTCTCTAGTTTATAAATAAAAGTCATCTCATTCGGAGCTCTACTGATTAAGATATGATTTAAATACTAAAGTATGTTCATAACCTAGTCATGCTCTCCTAATCGATCCCTCACTTTCTTTTCATCATTCTTTTTCCAATAAAAACCAAAAGCTACCAATTTTTATGGGGAGATACACAAATATGTTAGGAGAATCACTTCATTTAGAGGTCGGATGATGAAGTTATGGCCAAAAGAATCAAACATGTTTATGTTCTTAGTCATATTATACCTGTCTTGGGACAATTGGCATAACTTTCACTAGAGATATCGAATTGTGGTCGTTTTAGAGTGGTTTTGAAGAGGACTTAGAGATCTACAACTTTTGTGAAGACTTTTTGCCATCTAGAGGGCAAAAATCTTGAATTTACAAAAGTGTAGATGGATTAGACGAAGTGATTCAATCTCAGACGAAGGGATTCAGTCTAAGTGAATCAAATAAAGGGACTCAGTCTCAGACGAAGGGATTCAGTCTAAGTGAATCAGACGAAGGGACTCAGTCTCAGATGAAGGGATTCAATCTAAGTGAATCAAAAGAAGGGACTCAGTCTCAGATGAAGGGATTCAGTCTAAGTGAATTAGACGAAGGGACTCAGTCTCAAACAAAGGGATTCAGTCTAAGTGAATCAGACGAAGGGACTCAATCTCAAAAAAAGGGATTTAGTCTAAGTGAATCAGACGAAGGGACTCAGTCTCAAACGAAGGGATTCAGTCTAAGTGAATCAGGCGAAGGAATAGGTTTGGCCACTAAAACAAGTATAATGCGAAATGAAATAGAAAAAAATTAGAAAAGAAAAGAAAAACTTTGCAATCTTTCTTATTCTTTTTTTATTTACATGATTTTTCCCTTTTTTACTTGACTTTATCGAAAAAAACTAAAAAAAATAACTACAATCCCTTCGTCTGATTCACTTAGACTGAATCCCTTCGTCTGATTCACTTAGACTGAATCCCTTCGTCTGAGATTGAGTTCCTTCGTCTGATTCACTTAGACTGAATCCCTTCGTCTAAGATTGAGTCCCTTCGTCTGATTTACTTAGACTGAATCCCTTCCTCTGAGACTGAGTCCCTTCTTCTGATTCACTTAGACTGAATCCCTTCGTCTGAGACTGAGTCCCTTCGTCTGATTCACTTTGACTGAATCCCTTCGTCTAAGACTGAATCACTTTGTTTGATCCATCTATGCTTTTAGAAATTCAAGATTTTTGCCCTTTAGATGGCAAAATCTCTCTTTAAGGTTTTCATAAAAGTTGTAGATCTCGAAGTCCTCTTCTTCTTTTATCTTCTCTAAATTGTGTGTTCTCTTTAAGAAACTCTTCTTTGTTATTTCTAAATTAACTTTATTTATTATTTCATTACCACAGTTGTTCCATCCTTTTCTAAAAGGAAAAAATGAGATTTTGCTTAACTGAACGATGAAGCACAAAAGATCGTGTTGGTCCCTGCATATACTGTTTCTTGATATTCTTTTCATGAAGAAAGAATTGTTTTGCAGTCGATCTACTTAGTTCATCTGCTGGCATGAAAAGGCTATTCATTAGATGTTCACTCTTTTCCAATTTACTCATTTGTATTTCACTTGTCTTCTTTTAACAGATTCAATTCTATTTCCTGAAGTACTCATGACACTTCGGCCCATTAGCCATCTTCTGCTTGGTGTAGTGAGGATGTACTCAAGAAAGGTGAATTACCTTGTTGATGATTGCAGCGAGGCTTTGTTGAAGATAAAGAAGCTTTCCAATCTACTGTAGTTGATTTACCCCCAGAAGGATCAACTGAACCTAATCACTCCATTACCTTACCTTAGACTTGATTTTGAATTTGAGCTAAAAGATAACGATTTTTTCAGGTGTTGGTTCAAATGCAGTCTAATAGTTCCACTATCTTTTTTCTTAAATATATCATTACTGAATTTTGACTTTAGTGACCAACTTGTAGTAATATATGTTTCCTGATTGATCAGGTCTTTAAGCAGATAAATATGATTATGTGTTGGTCCTTGCCTTTCACTTTACTGTTGTAAATTATGGTGCAAATTTAACTGTGTTATTGGAGATGATGTATGGTAACAAAATTTCATTTCTACAGCATATATGTTGAACACCATGTTAATACAAAGGAGCAAATTACTTTGGAAGACACCATGGAAGTTGTTGTTTAATCCCAATTTGGTTTGGATGGTAAATAAATCTATCACAAGGATAATGTGGTGATATGTTTCCATAGAAATGGTGTGAATTGCTAATTGATTCTTGATGTATGGTTTTGTACAATTTGGGGATGGTGACACTTCCCAAGTTGATTTGAAGCTAGAAGAGGTAAATTTATCGTGCTCGCTCCCAAACTCCTTTTATGTCAAGTTAGAAATGAGATGTCACTAGACTAACAAGTAATCAAACTCTTATAGAAATGCTTTTCCTTTTGTTAACACGTGCATGACTGCACCAACTTATATATTCCTATTTGGGCTTTGTGATATTGGCTATTGGATTTCTTCCCAATCTGTAGTTGATTTTTGAAGATCCATAGCTCCTGATATTTACATTCCTGCTACCGTAGTTGTTAAAACCTTATCTTGAGGTCATATATGCTTTTTCTCTGTTTTGCATGTGAGTTTTCTTAATATTGGTGACTCGTGTTTTCTGTTTGATGTATGCCAATAGGACCTATTTCCTGACAAGGCTCCTGCAACCATGCATGATGAAATTCTAGAGTATGTTCTTCCTATATGTTAATGTTATCAAGTTTGAATCCTTGTGAATTGATACTTTGGCATGGGGTTAAGAATGAAAAAGATTGTGCTTTTTTATTTATGTTTTTTCACCTTTGGCTCTGCATGGTCATAGGCTTGTAATGTAAGCATAATATAGTTCTAGTAAAATGTAATGAAAAGCATCCATGTATCTGGTAAGTTGTCTCCCTGATTGCCAACTTTCTTGTTTCAACAATGTTGACATCATTGTCATTTTTTGTCTTTTCTATTTTCTTTCCTCTTCGTTTTCTTCTACTGTCTTGTTTGGTTATGGATCTTCCTTCATACTTGTAGGTTATTTTGATTTTCTTACTTTTTGCACTTCCGTGAGAATGTTGACTTTGTAAAATAGTATTTATGGTAAGGCATTAGTTGGTAAAGAGAGTGAGGATCCTTATAATAGTTTCTGGTGGCTAAAAGAGAGAGAATTATGTCTATAGTAGCAACGAGTTATGTCTACAGTAGCAGTTTTTGAATCTCCAATCTCCGACAGATTGCATCGTCTTACTACACAACCAAGATTCTAGCTTCCGACTGCTATTGTATTGTTTTCACAGTGGGTATCATCATCCATATCGTCAGAGTTCGGTTTTTGATCTCTATAGTCAGTGGACGGGAAAAATTCGTTTAGAGTATGATGGGAATGATTACTTGCGCCCAAAGGTTCTGGTTGATGATGATATTGTCCAAGAGGTTAGTGGTAAGTGGAAAGATGCTCTCATTGTTAAAGTTTACAGGAGGTCTGTTAATTTTACGTATTTGGAAAATCGGTTGACCTTGCTTTGGAAGCCTTCGGCGGAACTAGATATTATTGATTTGGGGTTTGGTTTTTACCTTGCTAAATTTGAAGAGAAGGAGGATATATTGCGCATTGTGTCCGATGGTCCCTATATTGTTGGAGGCCAACCGTTGTATATTCAAAAGTGGAAGCCTGGTTTTCAGCCCTCTACGACTAGAATTTCCTCGATGGTTACTTAGGTGCGTTTTATTGAATTTCCAATGGAATTTTATCGTGATGAATTCCTCTTTGCAGTGGCTAGTGCTGTTGGAACGCCCATTAAGGTGGATAGGCAGACGTCCATGGTTACTCGAGGACGTTTTGCTAGAGTTTATGTGGAATTGAATCTTGACCAACCTCTTGTTCCTAAGGTTTTTATTGGTGGTGCATGACGACGTGTAGAGTATGAAGGAATTTTAGGGGTCTGCTCAGGATGTGGCCGTGTCAATCATTGTATTGAAAATTGTACGGAGATGGTGGTTCCGGTGACAACTGGGGCAAAGAATGCTGGTGGAGCTACGGATATAGTGATGGTTGATGATAGTTCAACTTCTAAAGAAGATATCTTTGGCCCATGGTTGGTTGCACAACGTAAACAAAGACGTCCTGTTAGAAGTAAGTCTTCTCCTATTTCTCAAGAGAAGAAAGTATCCAACACTACTACTGGTTCTCGATTTGACTCTTTACATGTGGAGGATAGAGTGGTTGTCAAGGCGGATAAGGGCTCGGTTGGGTCTGGCAAGAGGATTTCTAGTGTTAGTGGGACTATGGGCCCCATAGATAAAGGTAAGAAGCTTGTGGTGGTTAAGGGGGTTGGAAGGTCTAGTAGTGAGAAGGGTCAGTTTCGGGATGGGCCTGTTGTGAGTAAGTCTGTTTCCGAGGGTCTATTGGTTGTAATTCAGAGACAGGAGGCTTTGGAGGTTGGACAACATTCTGGGCCGAACGTAGAGGGTATGGTGTCCGTTGCTTCTGACTAGATCTTCGTCGGGGCGACTCAGGTTCCTAGCTTTCCGTCAGCGAGGGTGCCTGCGTTGCCAGTGATTGATAACGTTGGTGGTAGGATGGTGGCATCATTTGTTTCAAATGAACCGAAACCTCCTAACCCCATTGCTGGTGACGTCATGGTGTGTGAGGAACCAGTGGTAACTTCGGAAGCTTTGGCCAACAAAGTTGACTATGCAATGACTGAGGTGGTTTTGTTGGAGACCAGTGATGTTCTTTCAGATGATCATGGGGATTGTGGTGGTCGCTGTCGGAGTCAAAGCCCACCTAGAAAGTTGTAAGATTCTAGCTCTTTCTTTTCATTTTTTTAATAGATTTAAAAATAATTCAGTGGAATTGTGGTGGAACTGCGAAGCGGGGTTTTTTGACCCATGTAAGAAAATTATGTGGTCGTTATTGTCTGGACATTCTGATTATTGTGGAGCCTCGAATTTCGGACGACAGAGCGACTAGGGTGGCCAAGAAGGTAGGTTTTTCTGCCTTCTTCCTTTCTCATGCTGTTGGCTTTGCGAGTGGTGTTTGGTTGTTTTGGAATAAGAATGTTTGTGATATACGTTTGCTACGGATGGATACACAGTTCATTCAGTTGCTGTTAGGGGAAGTAGTAGTTGGTTTCTTACTGCGGTGTATGCTAGTCCTATTCGTAGTCAGCGAGATTTTTTCTGGTCTCAGATGTATGATCTTGCAGATTTTATAGATGCGCCTTGGTTGTTATTTGGTGATTTTAATGACATTGCATATGTCCATGAGAAAAAAGGGGGTGCCTTACCATCTGTTGCCAATTGTGGTAAGTTTTTACGGCATTGGAACTATTAGTTCTCTTATGGATTTGGGTTGTGTGGGTTGTCAGTTTACTTGGACACGCTCAATTGCTAGGATTGGTCCTATACAAGAACGTTTGGATAGGGCTTTGTGTAATGCCGGTTGGTGGCTGAGATTTCCTGAAGCTTCTGTTATGTCTTTGTCTCAGCTTGCTTCGGATCATTTTCCTTTATTATTGTCTTTGAGAGGTTTCTCTCCCTTTCCTTTAGAGAGGCCGTTCCGATTTGAGGCTGCTTGGACTTTACGGGAGGATTTTAAGCAGGTTGTTTCCTCGGCATGGTTTAAGCCTCATAATTCTATTTCTGGTGCTCTTTTGTCGGTTCAGGAACAAGCTGTTCGTTGGAATAAGGAGGTTTTCAGTAATATTTTTAAGAATAAGAGGGTTTTACTAAAGCGAATCAAGGATGTTCAGTTGGCTATTCAAAATCATCCCTCTTCTTCTCTCTTGTCGCTTGAAAAAGACTTGTTATACCAATATGATTTATGTTTGAAACAGGAAGAGACACTTTGGTTTCAAAAGTCTCGTGCTACCTGGATCAAGGATGGTGATCGATGTACTAAGTGTTATCATGCGATTACTAAGGTTCGTCGAAAACAGCATAGCATTGAATGTTTGAAGAATGATGCAGGGGAGTGGGTGTCGAATCCAGCTTTATTGAAGGATATGTTAGTGGGGTTCTATGAGAAGTTGTTCTCGAATGATGGGGTTTTTAATACTGTGGGTTTTGCAGGTTTGAATTTTCCTCGGTTATCTGAGCCGGCGGTGGAAGGTATGTTGAAACCCGTTACTCGGGAAGAAGTTTGGCTGGTTGTTTCGAGTATGGGTTCTTATAAGGCCCCAAGGTCGGATGGTTTTCAACCTATATTTTTTAAGAAGTATTGGGACGTGGTTGGTGAAGAAGTTTTCCAGTTTGTGTCACAAACTGTTAATTCTGGTGTGATGGACGCTCAGGTTGCTATGGGTTTTATTGTGCTTATTCCTAAGGTTCATGCTCCAGAATCACTTTCTCAGTTTCGGCCTATTACACTTTGTAATGTGTTGTATAAAGTAGTTATGAAGGTTTTGTTGAATCGTTTAAAACCTTTTATTGATGGCTTGGTTGGCCCGTTCCAGAGTAGTTTTATTCCTGGTCGTACCACAGCTGATAATATTATTATCACTTAGGAACTACTGCATTCTTTTAGGAGGTCTAAAAGTAAAGTGGGCCATTTTGCTTTGAAAGTTGATTTGGGGAAGGCCTATGATAGGATCGATTGGGACTACCTATGGTTTGTATTGCAGGTCTTTGGATTTCCTTCTCGGTGGGTTAATCTGATTTTAAATGCTCTTTCCCAATCTTTATTGGCTATTCTATGGAATGGCAGCCCCTCCGCGGCATTCTCTGCCACTCAAGGGCTTCGCTAGGGGGATCCAATCTCACCTTATTTATTTGTTCTTTGTATGGAAGGTTTGACCATGCTTATTCAGAGAGCACTGATGAGTAAAAAATGGATTCCAGTTAGGGCATCTAAAGGTGGACCAGGCATTAGTCATTTACTTTTTGCTGGTGACTTACTGATTTTTGGTAAGGCTTAAGCTAAACAGGTTAAAGTGGTCCGTGAGGTGTTGGACGTGTTCTGTATGGCGAGTGGGCAGCGGGTTAAACTTTCTAAGTCAAGAATTTATTTCTCAAATTCTGTTTCACGAGTGATGAAATCCCGGCTACAACAGTCACTGAGAGTAGCAGTTACTTCTGACTTGGGCAAGTATTTGGGTGTTCCGTTATTGCATGGTCGTACTTCAATTGCTCATTATCGGAATATTATGAGTTCGGTCGAGACTAGGTTGACTAGTTGGTGTTCTAAATTTCTGAGTCCCGCTAGGAAGGAAGTGCTTATTAAGTCTTCTATTTCTTCATTACCAATTTACACGATGCAAACGGTTTGGTTACCTTCCTCTATTTGTGGTAATTTAGATCGTTTGACTCATGATTTTTATTGGGGTTCCTCGCCGGATCGACGTAAGTTGCATTTGGTTGGTTGAAATTGGCTTATTCGACCAAAGAGATATGGTGGTCTTGGTTTCAAAAGTTCTCGACTGATGAATGTTGCTTTGTTGGGTAAGTTGGGTTGGGAGTTATTTTTGAATGATTCTTCGTTGTGGGTGGAGGTGTTACACTATAAATATTGTAACGGTGGGTCTATTCCCTTTTTTGCTAAAGGTTCGGATTCCAGTTTATGGAAGGGGGTAGTTAAAAGTTTTGATTTGTTGTTTCCTCTTTCGGTTTGGAGGGTTGATGATGGTTCTCATATTAGTCTTTGGTTTGATAATTGGTGCTCGGGAGGTCCTTTGGTGGATCATATGGATGGCTTGACAGTAGGGGAAGAACATTTTTGAGTAGCGCATATAATTACTGATGGTTCTTGGGATTTTTTGAGCTTACATTCTGCCATTCCGGATCATCTTTGGGAGGTTATTCGGGCAATTCCTTTGCCTTTGTTTACTTCGGTGCAAGATAATATGTCTTGGAGCTTTTCCCCGAATGGCGCATATTCGGTTCGAGCAGCTTATAATGCACTTCTTTAGGAAGAGGTGTCCACTGTTCTTGCTTCGTCTTATTTTTCTTGGTTATGGAAGGTGGCTGGTCCACCAAAATTGAAGCATTTCTTGTGGTTACTTGGGCACTTATGTCTTCCGACAAATTCTTTGAGGTTCACATGGGGTTTGGCTAATTCTAATTTGTGTGGAGTGTGCTCTTTATATACTGAGTCTCCTTTGCATTTGTTGCGTGATTGTAGTCGTGCGGTTACATGGTGGCAGCTGTGGGATGTTCTTATTACTTTTTTTACTGCGGTGAATTTGGTTGATTGGCTAGCTTTGAATCTGCATGCTCATACCGTGGGTCCGTTTGGGTTTTCCTGGGCACATTGGTTTCTGGCAGGTATTTGGTGGTTGTGGAAGGCTCAGAACTTCTTGATCTTTCAAAAGGAGATTCTTTCCTTAGCAATTTTGAATGGTTATGTCTTCAAAGTTGCAATGGATGTGTCCCTAACTTTTGTTTCAACACCGAAGCTTCATGGTGTGCGGCGTTGGATTAGTTGGACGGCGCCGCCATCTGGTTGGGTGAAGTTGAATTATAACGGCAGTTCTATTGTTAATCCTGGGCTGACTAGTGGCAGAGGGTTGTTGCGTGATTCATTTGGTCGTTGGATCGGGGGATATTAGTTTCGAATTGGTGTTTCAACTATCTTGGTGGGGGAGTTATGGTCCATTCGAGATGATTTGATTTTTACGTGAGATCACGGTTTTCGACAGGTCATTGTAAAATCTGATAGCATGGAGGCGGTGCAGATGGTGACTTGTGGTGTTCTCTTTTCACATCCCCTGTCAGTTTTGGTTGTGGATATTCAAGCTTGACTTGCTAGGAATTGGAGTTGCTCTATTAGGCATGTGCTTCGTGAAGGTAATTTTGTAGCAGATTATCTGGCTAAATTGGGTCATGACATTGCTTCTAATTTTCAGGTTTGGGATGATATTCCTGCAGCCCTCTCCTTGATTGTATGGGTTGACGCCTGTGGTATTTCTTTTATGAGGTAGTTTTTGTTTTCTCTTCATTGTAACAAAAAAAAAGTATTTATAGTCTAGATTGAATAATTCGATAGCATATATGGTCCCTGCTATCAATAATAACATCCATCTTGTAGTATTAAAATTGGACTGCTGATTTGCTTGCTCCAACTGTCATCAATGCACTACAAGAAAAATTAGTTTCAGCAACTATTATTAATGGTTGCTAAAAGTAAGAAAATGGTCGTTAAAAGTTATAACAACCAAAATCGGGTTGGTCATAGGTGGTCACTATAGGGTTATTACTAAAAGTGCTCAGTGACGAGTTATTACTTTGGACTGGTTGACTTTGTAAAATAGTATTTATAGTCTAGATTGAATAATTCGATAGCGTATATGGTCCCTGCTATTGATAATAACATCCATCTTGTAGTATTAAAATTAGACTGCCGATTTGCTTGCTCCAACTGTCATCAATATGGTGCAACGTTTTGAAGTCACTTTTAGCTGTTTGCTTACAGAGGTAATCCTCAAGCATCTGTCGAACTAACAGGACAACCAAGTGCAAGTCATGACGTTTTTTATTATTTCTCTTAAGTGGTATCGGTAGACTGTATTAAAAGTAAGGTTAATACGATCATTAGAGTTCAGATTGTCCCCTATTATCTTTTTCTTTTTTCTCTTTGTATCTTATTTTCTTGATGATTTGGGTTAATTTTTGTGTTAATCAGTGTCTAATAACGGGAGAATGATTACCACGTGTGTGTGCTAAAGTAGCTGTTACAGATTGTACAGTAATATAGATAACATATTGATAAGGGATTATAGCATAATCATACGAATTACTTTCCCAGTTTAACTTATGTGTTCTTTGATAAATATTTGTATCATTATAATAGAAAAATAAATAAATTATTCATCTCATTTTCTCTGCTTTCTCAAAACTAATCAACAATGTAAAGAAGTTTTTTTTAAAAAAATTAATAGATTTCATTGTAAAAATATATATACAATCTAGAGGACAAAAACTAGTATAATTCAAAGCATCTAGATTATAGAGATTTGTGGTTCCTAATAATTGTCTACATCTTGAGATGGAAGGAAACTTGCGATACCACTTAGATTAGTATTACTCCAATCTCCATTTGCTCTTCATACTACTTGTCAAATTTGCAATTATTTCTCTGGCTAACATGGCCAATCTACAGTGTAGGAGCTACTGTTGTTGTTCCAATAACTGCATTATCTCAATAATAATACAGGTTATTGTTTCTTCGAATTCCTTTCATTACAACAAGTGCACCAGAGATGACTTTCATTACTCCATTTGCTTCATTTACAATGTAGCCCTTTGATTCTAGGACCACCACAGAAATGATATTCTTCGTCAAACTTAACACGTATCTGACATCTGTCAGAGTCTTGGTTGTTTTATCGTAATTCTTTAAGCAAATTAAACTAATCTCATTTGTGGTGCAGGGACTGTCATTTGTTGTGTAGACAACTCCACCTTCTAGCTCTCTAAAATCAAAGAACTAGTCCCAATTGGGACACATGTGACGGCTACAGCCTGAATCAAGCAGCCATGGACTAGAAAGGCTTATTAAGGATGTAACAACCAATGAAAGATTTGAGTATACATCTTCACATTCAGCAACATTTAAATTTGCAACAACCTTTTCCTTATCAGGTTTGTTTTTATTCCTCAGTGCCTTTTTTTCCCGACAAAAGACACATTCATCTTTGCTCAATTTGAGCCTCGACTTCGATCTTTCTTTCTTTCCTTTAGTCTAGTTGTAACGCCCCCTTACCGTAGAGTACCCATCGGAATGCCCGCAGGTCATTCCGGTACATATCCTACGATAAGAGAGAACTACCGACAAACACCACTATACTCCCTATGGCATCACAAAAATAAAACATTTTGTAGAAATTGAAACTTTTTAAAATCAAACTGTGTTCCATTTCATTTCATCAAACTCAGTAATTTATACAACTGTTAGTGTTCTCAATCTGTACATCACTCTGAACACTTGACCCAAAATACTATATACAACAAGACAAAATAGTAGTCCTAACTAGGTCATCTCAAAAGAAATCCCAGCTGACCGACCTTTGAGCCATAGCCTCTCTCGCCAATCTGATCT